>JASTWQ010000290.1:0-250164 GCA_035220615.1 Leptothorax acervorum
TAAAAAAATTTTTTTTACGAAAACAAAGCTTTCTCTATGAGGAAGCAAAAAAACTTCTTACTCTTACTATATTTTTATTTTTATTGAAAATTTTTAAGTTGTACAGAATATAATACTAGTATTGTTATTATACGTTAAATATTTAAAATAGTTGTAACGAGTGCAAAGATTAAAGCATATTAGGTAGGTAAATAGATGTAATGATAAAAAATGTAGGTATAGCATAATACTAGGATGTAGCGCTTAAAAATATAAAGATATAGTGTAAAGACAGAATAAAAAATCCATTGCAACATGTCACAAGAATAGCCAACAAAATTAACACTATGAATATATGTGTTTCAAACATTGAGAATATTTACACAAATCTCAATTTATCAGAACAGTTGTAAGAAAGGTATAGTTATGTTGATTATTTGATTTATATCTGGATTACCGCCGCGCCGATTGGCGGCAAAAACTAGTTCTACTTATGGCATAAGCGAACGGAACTGGGGTACAAGTGCATAACATCCGTGGTTTTGTACATATATAAAAATGAATAGACACGACGTGGTGTAACCGAAACCGAGATCAGGCTATTCGTAACCACGCGCACGTGCAATACGGAAAAGGATTTTTCCATATAGGATGCGGGACGTGCGCGGTGCGGCGGCTGCCGTGAATAGTGCCGTTGTAGCTACATGCAAATCCCGGTAAAACGGGAAAATAGTAAACAAGAAGAGAACGCACGCTATCCGGTATCAGAGTATTATAGTTGCCTTGTCGTTAGGTGAATCTCATGAACGCCGCAACTGACGTAAGCCGAATTCAGATAAAGCAGCTCACAAGCTCGCGTACAAAGCGCGAGATTAGTCGCGAACGTAAAACTTTCTTTCTCGGAAACACGTAGATACAATGTACACAGCACATTGACACTCTTATATAACCGAACGGAACTGATTCATTGCTTGGAATATGATAACATTTATGAGAATTAGTATCAGACATTTATCAACGCAAATTTATGAACAACCAAGTGGAAGAATGATCAAAGATATATTGGTTAACAATTACAGTTGTAGAATATCGTTTAGTAATTAATCTTTTTTATGAAATTAATAAATACACGCATGATATACATAAGTAAATTAGAATATGGTGTCAAACAATTATTCTTATTTAATTGAATGTTCTTCTGTTGAACGCAACTTCTTAAACGGTTCTGTAAGACAAAGGGTTTTATTCAAGAAATAACATAAGTGAGGCTTATTTCTACTTATCAATTCGAATAATCTCATGCTAGCATTTTGTTGCAACTTCTTAAACAGTTCTGTAAGACAAAGGGTTTTATTCAAGAAATAACATAAGTGAAGCTTATTTCTACTTATCAATTCGAATAATCTCATGCTAGCATTTTGTTCATAATTGAGGAAACTACTGAATGGAGGACGAACTATGCCTCTTGTCCTATAATTATTCTTGTCAATGACGTAGCGGCGGGTGAACCATTTTAGCGATGTTTCCGACGGGATGCACGCCGATCAAGGGACCTCTGTCACAACGTCAAGCGCGACAGCTTAACGAAAAGAAGAACGAAGAGAGTGAAAGCTTTATTTATATCCGTGACATTCTGTTTATTTTGGCTGACAGACTAGGCTCGCTCCGGGCTCTAGCTAGTAACGGGCTCTAGCTCTATAAGCTGATCCCTTCCTTGCGAATCCCATTTCGTCCCGACATTGTTTCAGTTTGATTACGTCACGTCTTACCAAACATGAACCTCGAAATTAAATTAGATGTCGATTTCTTCATGGAAAACGATTACCGCGCGTTAATAATCGCACATTACGCGCGATATACACATGCGCATCTGATGTCTGCAATTCAATCTTTTCTTTCTTCAGCCCATTCCTCTATCTTGAACCTGATACTGGTCAACGCACGTTCTATCTTCATTCTGCTATCAGTTAATGTGCATACGAGAATAAACTTTACGAGGAATAAAGTCAGCGTTTCGTTTATCAATACCAACGAAAGATGACAAATGACATTATTTTTGTAAAGAATAGAAATTAAAGAACTTATATAATAGGGGAGACCGGGGCTAGTTGGCACACTTTTTACATTTTTTTTTCTTTTCTATACCACATTTTGTGCCTATCTTTAGTATAATTTGAAAGTACAATCCTTCGACAACAGAAAATATATATACTGAAAAGTTTGAAAGTGAATTTGTAAAAGAAATCCGTTTTATGTTCGAGGATGTCTAGCGAGTCAACGTGCCCCGTTAATGGGGTACAATGACACACAGTATGAGGTAAATTGTCGCCGAGACAAATATGATTTGATTTAATTAAATGTTTATGTTATAGTTTACCACAAATATATAAAATTAATTTAACTTTATCTTTATACTGTATTATAACTTTAGGTTAGATTAAAACGATAATGTGTCATATTTATTTAATTATAATACTAAAAATAAAATCTTTGGTATCATATTTATGTAAATAGAACTTATTAATGACAACAATTAAAAGTAGAACAAGTTGTACACGCTATGAGTTCGAACATGCCGTACCAACTTGTCCTATTCCTTTTGTGTCAACTTACCCCAAAGCCAATTAAGTTCTGTCGGGTCATATATATAAAACATGATATAAAAATATATTGTTTAAAAGTTTGTTAAAATGTACTCGAATAAGTATATTTTTGAACTGTGATAGCAACTAACATAAAAGTTTACATTTATCAATAATATAAATAAATTTACGAGATTGTGAGAATTTACTTCACTATAGACACCACAGACGCGCGCTTCGCGCGCGCTATTTGGCCTTGATACACACAACTGTCAAAATATATGACAGCCACTCACGAAGTAAGCACAATGAAATGACTAATCGGCATCACGGAAAAGAGGTAACAATATTTCGATAAATTCGAGTATCGATTTAACATGCCTTTTTTTAGAAAGAAACTGTTAAAAATGCAATTCAACGCCATTATTTCAAAACTGTTGCTCGTAACAAAATGCAACTTACGTCACATGTGTGAAAGACGGTTTTGCACTTAACACTTGCTTGGTTCTGGAATTATATGTTTGAAAACAGCCGAAATATAAGCAAAGTGTCAACTAGCCCCAGTAGCCAACTAGCCCCGGTCTTCCCTAACTACTGAACTCTGAATTCATTTAATATAATTAAATCAACAAAGTTTAAAGTATGTTCTAAAATTGATATCTGAAAGATGTACTAATCCATCAGATATCATTTAGATGTCTTTTAACAAGAAATAATATAATTATAACTTTTTTAAAACAGTCTCGGAATAATTGCGATAGATTTGACATGTTCGTAAAAATAATTGTTTAAATGTAAATGAAAATTAATTCGGTTAAATATCCTTATTTATGCTTATGTATTGATATTATTTTATCTATTGTAGAATTTTTAATTTAAGGCATGTAATTTTGTCTAATTTTCTATAATTTTGATTCAACAATTTAGAGATTTCTAAAGAGACAAAAGTTTTAATTAAAAAAATTTAAATTTTATATTATGATTTTATTTCAACAGTTTATAACTTATTTTTAATCTTCTTACATTTCGATTGACTCTCTATATTATCCTTTATCCTTTCGCGCAACGAATAATTTGATTATTTTTCGATCCTGGTATAATTCTATAGCCAATGTTTGTTTATTGGCGAGATATGCCAGATAAATATAATGGATAGATATATCTTTGAGTTGCAATTGTCTAATTGGGAATATTTTTGCTGTTATTTATTATTTCATTTTATGCAACCTCGATGCATTTGTCAGTAATTCTATTTCTGTAATTAGGTATCCTAGTATAGATATATTTTAGCCAACAAAAATTAAACATGAAAATCAAAATTGCCTGTAAAGCGAGTGAAGATTGCCAGTTTCGAGGATTCATTGAGGAAATAATAGCCTCGTAAATTATAGCCCAACTTACAATGCCATAACGTATAAAAATTTATGTCATTCTCATGCATTCAATTCACTGGTACTTGCGTTATTCACTATTCATGTTTATTAAACGTTACGAAATGTTACTTACATAATATATACATCATCCCTTGCGCACGCAAGAAAAATTGTTCGTTATATAATCGCAAATTGTAGGAAATATATTGCTGTGAGCAATATTAACTGTTTTTTTTCGAATGGTGCCAGTTATCGCATGATAGTTTTCTTAAAAAAGTGTTCGTGAGTATTATTAATACTATAAATAGTTACATCAGATGAAATTAGAAGAAAAATTTATCCAATTAGTCGATAACAAAATGCTTTAATAATGACTTTTTAATTTACCGACTTTGCATTGACAAACTACCACGTTCGACTGTACTAATCAAGAAGAAATAAATTAAAAACTACTGATTTCACGAAGTAACTATATAGCGCATTGAGCGATGTTCGATTTGAAATGTGTTTTAAGGAAGGAATTCTGCGTTTCTGCGATCGCGGAAAATAGCGACAGTGGAGTGGAGGCAAAAAAAGCGGTTAGTCTCGCACCGCAACCATCGGTGATAAGCTTTATCTTATCGGACAGAAACCCGGTGAGTCAGCGATAGCTAATTTGTAAGCAAGACACGTACCTGCCGTAATCGTACTTCGTCTTTCGCCTCAGTCGAATACCTTATCTATTGTTTATTGCATCCACGCAAAAACCCCGTATGCCGCGGCGTTTTGCATTTGCAGCGATGGCAGTTCTCGATGGCGGAATCGTATTAGCATGCGAAATAGACGAAGAGCTCATGCACTTTGCTCGCTCGCAGAATTTTCGCTTCGTCGCTGTACTCGCTGTACTCGCTGTACTTCGTCGCTGTAGCGATACTTTTCTTAATATCTTGAAATGCTTTGCAGAATTATGTAAATTTTATTAGCATTCTATTTAAATTATACATTAATTATAAATATAGTGTGCGTAATGTTCCTGAAAAGTTACCAGCAGTATTGCTATCAATTAGCTTTATTTTTTATATTTATTGTATTAATTTATTGATATTTATAAATCATTTTACATAATTAATTTGTATATTAAAATATAATATGTTATATTTTGTTTTAAATAATAATGAAAATTTTGGTTAATTTAATTTTGATAAACTTTAAGATATGTTTTAGACATTTGTATTATTTGTATTATTTTTCAGAAAATTTGTTTTTCAGTGTGTTATGGTATTTACTTTTATGATATTTTTTTATAACATACTGCAGAAAAACACATATTGCAGTAACTATTATGCAAGTAACTGTATTAACTAAAACATTCATATATATTGGCAAAAATTATATACAAGATATTATGAAATATATTTAAAATTTTGACATAACTACATGATTTAAAATTATTTATTTGTTGCATTTTCTATTTAATTATAATTAAATTAATATCTAATACGATTCAAAATTGTATTCTATATCTGAAGTTAATTATTGAGCAGTTAATGAAATAATAATAAAGAAATGTTTAATATTCTTCTTTTAATACGTGTTGAAACGAATTAACAATTTTCAATAGATAATCTTTGTTTTTCTTTAGCAAGTTTTTTATATTATTTCATAAGACTGTTAATATCTAACAATACTCTAACAATTACGCTTAGTATTATAACATACTGGTTATAATACGAAATTATAGAAGTGCACCAAAAAAGTCTGATCAGTTATGAAAAAGTCACTTTTTCATAACTGAGAACACTGTAGGATGTCCTATACTATTAAATATAATTATGAAAATTTTCGAGCAAGAAACTCCGTAACAAATATGGAAGCTTTATTGTTGACAATAGAGATTATAGAAAGTATTCTCAAAAATGTTCTTAACATCAATATTACATACAAAAGTAAACCATATTTCGGTCACTAACAAGTGACAGGAGCCTTCTAGAGTCGGCCCTTTTCGTAATGGGTTGTTTTTTCTTCGACGAAAAAGCGATGGAGCGAGCACATGCTTGAGAATCATATTGGCGCGTGCCACATTACGCTATCGCGCTACCAGACGTGAGTAATATTTTTAAGCCTTTCGAGATAACGTCTTCAGAGAAGTGCACAACGAACAGATTCTCTCGAGTAGCTGTTTCTAAGCATGGCTGTGTTCCTGCGCTCGCTGCCGTGGCCGATAAACATCCGGCGAATCGACGTTTCCACTTGCAAAAGAGCGGTTGTTGTAACAGCGTCAAAGGAGAGAACTGGATGGAGCTTATAACACGCTTTGTTCTCGTTTGTCGTTGAAAGTTCTCGCAATATCGATTCCAAGCGCAAACAATAACGCAGCTTTTAATAGGTCTCTCTCTAACGCAAAATATTTATTATAGTATTTCTTTCTCTCTTTTATAACATTTTTAAAATTAATATTACAAATAATAATTACTAAAAAATACATTTTTGTTGAATATAAAAATAAAAGATTAAAATATTTTGTCTTTGACGAAAAGGAGGAAACATGATATAAATATATTACTAAAAAATTGTAGATAATATTAAATATTATTTATTACTGAAATTGAATTATTTATATATGACTATATTAAATATAATTTATAGTTAAGCAATTTATTGTCAAGTTAAACTTAGGTTGCCATATAACAGTAATTAAATGTTAATATTAATGTTTTATTAAATACGAGCAGAAATATATGACGTAGCTTAATATCAATACCGGATAATATGATATTTCGTGTTTAAGTATCTAGCGGATTTATAATTAAATATTCATCTAAATAAAAACATAAATGCATGAAATAGCTTAATATTAGTATCGGATGATATATGATATTTCATATTTAAGTATGTAATAAGTTATAAATATTCACATAAAAATTTTACAAAGTTTTGTTTCAAATATGCTTTTGAATATGAATAATTTTCTATATGTGCCTTGAGGGAATATTGTAATAAAACTCATCCATAAATATGATATATTTTGTCAAATTTTTATTTTTTATTTTTATCTAAAGACCTCTTTACAACATGTTTGCTTACACATAACTTATTTAATTTTTTTCTCTTTTATAAATAAAGTGCATCAAATTTTATATGTATAAAGATCATTTAGAAGAAAATGTAATAAAGTCTCTTATTCTATTTAGATTATGCATATTCTCTTCCAAAAGAGACTATCTGTTTACCGTTATACAATACTGAATTTTAAAATTATACTGTGCTTGCTAATTAAGAAAAAACTAAATTCTTATTTTTTGAATTGTTCATAAATTCGAATTAATTTAATTTAGAAGTACACATATTTCTTGATATATTAAATATGTAGGGACTTGGTAAAAAAATTTTTATACACAATAATTATATATAAAATATATCCATGTATATGTTTTCTTTTTCTTGTACAGTAAAACCTGTCAAGTTGGTCACTTCTATAACTCGGCCACCTGTCTAAGTTGGCCGTATTTTCATGGAACCTGCAATATGATTTTTATGTACACATTCTTCGATATGTTGGCCACCTGTTTTAAGTTGGCCGTTTTTCAGTTGCACCATCAGTGGCCAACATAGACAGGTTTCACTGTATTATCTCTGTTCATATATATGTATAAAAAATAAGGAGAAGAGTAATTAAAAAATATTTACAGAAATTACTTTGCATTGTTTTTTACAAAAAGTAAAATTACGATTAAATTATAGATATATATATATATATAATCGTCTATATATAGTATAGATAATCATATTTTATATACGATTATTACATTTATATATTATTATACATAGACAATTTTTCCAAATTTTTTTCTCAGACTACTTTTTTGTAAAGAAAACAATGCAGTAATTATCCTTTTAATTATTTTTTAATTCTTATATTATTTGTTTGTATATATGAACAGCGAAAGAAAACATATATGAACATATTTTATATATATAATTATATAAGAAAAGATTTTTCCCTAGGACACTCTTTTATTTTTTATTGTATATATTATTAATATACAAGAGAGCACATGTCGTCCTCATAAGCATTCTTTTTGTGCTAAGCATTGTTCAAATTTATATGAAAAATACAAATTGTATGCTTTTATTGAATTTGACATATGAAAATTAAATTGTTTTATAACAAGAACAAAAAAATTACTGTCTATAATTATTTGTACAGTAGAATAGGGCATGCTTTATAATTCTCATTCTTTAGATCTGCGTATTATACACGTGTTCATAGATCGCTACAGAACGATATAACAATTAATGATACGGCTAAAAATTTCTATAGTATGAAGTATTTTCTCATTGTTCGGCTGTTGCTCGAGGTTCTTCGAACAGTTTTACCAGTTACGTCGACCGCTTTGAAGTTTCCTGAACGCTTCGGTAGAGCGGTATACGCACAGCGGCCACTGATCTGGCGCTAACGAGACTATTTGGACTCCTGAATATGCATAGAGCAAGCGCGCGAAGTGCTGGAAAGTAGATCACGAGGATCACCGAGTAAATAGAATCCACTTTGGTAAGCTTAAACCGCGACTTCGAATCGAAGTTTATGCACGGTGTTGTATACTTTGCGAGATTAGCAGGCACGTATCTAAAAGTTAAGTATTTAGAATGCAGTGCCTAAGCGTGATTAAATTTGGAATATTTAATTCTGATGTAAGCTGCAACTTCAACGATAGTAAAACATTCTACAAGTCATCTGCGCTTTGCATCAAGTAGATTCGCAATCTCGCCACAACTAGTCAGAATCAGATAAAATATACTTTCAAAATCTTAAAATGTATCTTTAAAATCGTATATCACTCCTACTGTATCATCATTTTTTGTTTGATGAATAATCTCTAAATATTAATTAAATCTCACAATAAAAAGGTAATTTTATATTCTGTGATATATTTTTCTACTTTAACGTATTTCCTTTATATGTAAACGTACGCTTTCTCCGTACACATTACAATATAATTTGAAATTCATATCAATGTTGTAAAGAAACAAACGAACATATAGAGTTAATGAATGCTGAGCCCGATTTTTGAAATATCCACTGTTGACTTGAATTCATTATTAATTAATGTCAAAAGCTATCAATGAATTCTTCTTTTCTGCATTTAGAAAATGCCAATTCCAAATTTATGGAAAATTTACGGTTGATAGGAAGCATTCGGCATGTATTATAGGCTACTCTCATGACCTCATATAATAGGTACTCAAATGTTAAACGCTAAATATTTAAGTGCCGAAATTGTAATGATAAATTTAGCAGGTTATGTCTTTCGAGATAATATGCAGCAATGTGGTTGACGATGCGTGTGCACATCGGGAACCAGGTTGAATCCGTATAACGGGTAATCCGACCAGGCGATTAAAAGCGGCAGTTGTATGCAATGGCGTGACCTATTGCGGGCCGACAATGCGTGTCCACGCATTTATGATTCGGATATGCGTTTGGCATTCGTTCCGCGCACACGGAGAAATATTTTGGCATTGCCATAACGTCGCGCGGATCGCCGTAATGACTCGTCGCGCCCCGGCAGAAGCCTGCGTAAAAATGGAGAGCGCGAATTCGAACACAAATATCGCCGCTGCTGATAAAAACAGACCACGGTTTATCACGCGACAACGATTTTTTTTGTGGTATTTCTGATCGTCCGAGCATAGATTATTTTTGTTACGCCCGTACATCCAATGTGCACTGCAGTGACCAGGATGTCAACCCCGTCACTGGTTTATACCCCGCAGTAAACATTTTAACAAATGCGAAATACACCGAAAATATTTTCGGAATATCCCTCAAAAGATACCTCGTTTCAAATACTCACATTCCCTAGAATGTTTTTTTTATTACACATATACATAACAAAATCTAAAAAAATCTAAAAACTTATTGTGCGATAATTAATTGGATCATGGTTATTAAATTATAACGATTACAAGTGCAAACTCTCAATCTGCTCGAGAAGACCAAGTGACAAGCGACACTGATAATGAAGTTTCCCCACCAATGATTGGGTGTGCCTATTGTATGCGACATGTATTCGCAAATTGGGTATGTGCGTTAATACTAACTTCGCAAGTGACTACTATGTAAGAAAAACAGATGCCTCGGAAATAGGGAGGAGCTATGCAAGTCAACTGGAACCGGGCCAATCACTTACATATCGCCATGTCTACTAACACTTACTTCCAACGTTCGCGTTTATTACAGTCTGCGCGTTTAACGCCTGCTGCATAATAAAATCGTCTCTCATCGGGACACTAAATATTGCTAACCACGAGATCCATGTACGCCGTCCAGCGAATGACAAACATGTTATACATTGCTAATAAATTACGCTACGTTTTGAAGTTTCAGAACGTAAGATGAACTATCTGCACACATATATACACAAAACTAATTTATGATCAAGAATAGGTATATTTTGCGTAAATTGAAGCGAAATAAAGTTCAAAAAATGGACTTTTAACCATTCGACCGTCAAAAAGACTACAAGTATTCAAATATAGTATACACAGATTTATTGTGTACAGAACATACATATATTGTGCAATAATATATTATGTATTTTGCTATAACTAGTCTTTAACAAAAAATGAGAAGAAATATATTTATTTGTAAGAATTAATGCATGTACATATATTACACCCCGATTAAGTCAGAGAAAGGCTTTCAATCGTTATAAATTATTTCGCATATATTATTATGTGAAATTTATTTCACATAATAATCTTTCCCGATACAATAAATGCATACAAACCAGCTTTATTTCTCGTAATCGGTCGCAATCCTCTTCTGACTAAAGAGTATTAACCGATTTTATTTATTATACTTGACGGATATATATTCTCTCGACAATGATCGACCATTTAAACAGTGGATATTGACTGCGCATAGCATTAACGGCGTAATATTCATTTTGGAATTATTATTCATTTTGACAAAGCTGGCATTTAATGTGCTGCGAAAATACTTCACTGTAGAAATGTATATAGAATCTCCAAAATAATCAATATAAATCTCATCAAATAAATAATATCCTTGATATAATTCTGCGATGCTGCTTATAAAATTTGCACTCCTAATGCGTGTAAGAGTGTCTGCAGAATTAATAACATCAATACACATTTGAATGAGAATTTTATTAGCTATTATTCTTACGAATACGAATATTAGCAATATGATAAATACAAAATAATTGGAAGACAAATTAAAATAATTTTTGGTTCGTCACATCCGCAAAGTTTATAAGTTACATTATAAGATTTATAACTTTGTTTCATACTTTGTACATTTACTTCACATATTGATGTGACATGAAACAGAGAAGACGTGAAAGATAACGATGATAAAATTAGAATATACATACCTAAAAAATTTATTTGCATCGTTTGCTATAGATGCCTCAATTTTATACAGTTCGTAAAAACGACATTATCCTTCCAACTGCAGTGTGTGTGTGTGCGCGTGTGTGGTAACAGGGTTGTCTTGAACGTCAAGTAACATCGTCAGGCAATCAACGTCTTTGACTTTGGTAATAAAAAGCATCCTTAATATACACTTTAACTTTTAAAGTGAACTTTTAGACCTTAAAATCTTTGAATTTTTGGATATATGTTTGAGATATATTTTGAATAGATATGCTTGGATATGTTCGCGAATTTTTTAATCTTTTAACTTCTTTCAATCTTTAAATTTTTTATGTTTATATACAAAAAAAAATTAAATTTAATGTAAATACCTTAATTTAAAATACTAGATTTTTTTAAATCGATATATTTTCATTTTTTTATTAATTATTTATCGAATTTTAATATAATATTTCTTTCATACGCGAGATGTTTAAAGATTTTAGTTTTTAAATATTTATTAGAGTTAATGAGTTTCAAAATTTATAAACATAACTCTTTGATCTCTTTATCTCGAGGTTTCTATATATATATATATATATCTTCTTAGTTTCATTATATCCACACGAACATAAAGCTCGCGATCTTTGTCGAGTCTAGAGAAACATGACGTAATCTATTCTTCAGAATAGCCATTCCAATGTTTCCCTTGAGCTTCCCTTAACGACCTTTCGAAGACCGACGACGACATGAAACTTGCCCGAAGCCGTAATCTTCCTTTATCGAGCGACCATAAATCCGGGCACGAAATGACGATCTTGATTCCGGGATTTCGTTAACCGATGAGAATGCTGGAGATGGAGGACTAATGAAGCAGGTGTTGCCGGAGGAAATAGCGACGCGAGTAACACGGTAGGAATCCCGGTAACCCAACACTCGTCTACGTCTCTGTTTATCGCGGCTCAACGACTGTGAAACGCTGCCAAGTACAAAGCGTAGAAGGAACTGCATTCGTTACCGTAACGCGTGCTCCCGCGTAAGGCTGTGGTTACGGATTACATCACCGTTTTCCATCTTCTTTGAGCCAATGAAGAATTCCGAAATACGTATCGCGAAGATCTATAGGAAAACGAACACATTTTAATCAGACACAAGAAATAAGAAATCAAAGACACCTAAAAAATATTAATTCACTCTTCAAAAAAATAGCAACATGCGTCAAGTTCAATATAAATCCAATAATAATATGGTTCATTTTTTATCAATATATCGCTATCAATACAAAAATCATGATTGATGATCTTAATAAAAATAATAAAATAAAGATAACATAGTAAATTATTTGCAAATATATTCTATTGGAATAGGAAAAAACGTTTGAGCGAAATATAGGTACCTAATATAAAAACAGGATTTACTAGATAAAATAAGTGTCATGTGTTTCTATTGGGGACTGCAATAAGCATAAAGGATTCAATGTGCAATTATCAGAAATGATATTAAGATAACGGATAATAAATTCTTATAATTGTATAAGAAGGTATTATCTGCAGTGACAAAAATGTTTTTACATGTGCACTTGTAATTGGAGCTGAAAACGACGGTATCCATTCGACTGTAATGGTTTCTAGCCGGACATGCGACCTATTTGCAAGAAATTAATCGCCGACGTTAATATTCATGTCGGCAGGTCCCAATGGTATCGTTTATATCGCGACCGTCATGGAATTGGTTTAATGTGAAACGAGGTAGAAAGTATACATAGACGTATATTAGATATGATATTTGCCATTGCTATTGACTCCGACGTGCGTGTAAACACAAATCGCTGTCATTTCAGCGGGGCGGAGCGGGAATTAGATGCAGCAATTGCACCGACCAATACTGTTTGTGTCAAAACGCCGATATTTCGCATCGATTGCGCACAGCTTACGATATTTGCGTCTCTACTTTCGCTGACAATGAGCCATTTGATGGACAAAATAAAGATTTGTTGCAAGTCCAGAAATACAATGTGCAAACGAAAATAAAGAATACATTTATAATGTACGTGAAATGTATAAAATATAAGAAGATTTAACGATTTTAGATTACTGTGAAATGGTACATCGTCTATTTCAATTTTTAGTGATCGCAATAACCTTTGATATGTGTTAATCTTACAGATGTAGTTAATTTATCTTATTATTGAAACATTCAACCGGGTATAAAATATCTTGGAAAAATTTCCTTTCTGTTATTTAAGTCATTTATGTTAATTTACAGATTATAAATATGTAAATTAAAATTTTTTTTTATTTATATCACTAATATCGTGCTCTGTTTTCAATATTTAAATTATATCCGATAGATATTTAATTCAAATATATATTTCAAACGATATACATATATGTAGAATTCAATATTTTTTTGTCTCAAATGCAGAATACATTAACACTTCTTACAACATATTATTTTTATTGTGTGTGTGTATTTCAGAAGAATTAACTTTATTCTATATAATACAACGAACATATTTTAGATTATGTGTATAATATAAACGGTGAACATTGTATATTTTATATATTTAAATCCAAATCCAGTGTGTAACCAATACACGAGTTATGCATATATGTATTTTAATAATATAGAAAAAAGAAAATTGTAGATTAAGATCAGCTCTAGTTTTTTTAAATTTATTAAAAATCATAAAAATTTGATTTTTATTCTTTAAAAATTCCGAATGGCGCGTAATCTTACGATAAATAAAATGGAATACCAACGAGCATTCAATTCTTCTTGGAACGGTCTCACGTATGTATATTCGTCTGCAACGACGGAAACCGAGATCGATGGAATCGCAGGAAGTCTGCGTCAGAAATTCAAAGGAGATTTCTCCAAATGTCGGCGGGCACACACGGTTGCTTGCATACGCGCCAATGCACGCGAGGATTCTCATCGATTATGTGCCAGGTTAACGACGACGAGCACGACGACCACGACGACGGTGGTATATGCGGGCGCGTATAAATAATGCATCATCGTGTCGTTCGAGGGAGGCAGCCCACAAATATCCATGAAACGTCGATGGCAGCGATGACCTCGTGGCACTCGTGGATCGGTAGTTATCGTTCAACGCTCGTCGCCTCTAGAAATATTCGTGTAAAGAATATTGTGAATACTATTTTTAGTTCAACATAACATATTCTCAGTGAGACCAAATTAAGATGGCACACTACTGTTTATAATTTGTAAGAAGTTGGATAACATATTATTTATTAATTGATAATTAAAAACGCTGAAAATAATATGGAGTGAAACTGCAAGGAATAAATTTTTAAAATGTTTGTGATTTAAATGACATATATATATTCATTTATCTTCAAAAATAAAAATTTACGGGGATAATAATATTTGTTAAAATTATTTAAGTTTACCATTTAATGTAGAAATAGCTTATATTTTATAATCCCCTCCAAATTTTTATTTTTATTTTGAAGTAGAAAAAATAGAGAATATTTGTGTGATGGAAAATATTAATGGTGACTCATACACATACACACATCTTTTACCATTTTAAATATAGTTGTACTCTCAGCTGTTTCTTTTTTTACATATTTATTCACAGTCTATTTAATTCATTTATTTATTCTAGTTATTGTATATAATTAATATAATTTTTTTTACTTTCGTTTCTTATTTACATATTCTAGATATTAAGTTAAAAAGAAACTGATTCGTTATTCCGTTTATTTTCAGCTTGAAACGGGAATGTAGTAAAATGGTAAAACATATTATTTTTAGTTTGAATTTAGTTGTTTCCTCTTTTCCTGAAACAGCTCACGTTATTGCATATATTGATACATCCCCACATCGTGAATGCGGAGTTTGGTTAACCGACTTTCGATTTTAGCGCGGCTAGCATGCAAATCCATAGCTAAAAGTGGACAAGTTTTGGCAGAATTTGCACGTGCATTAAGTTTACGAACTGATGCAGAAATAACGCGAATCGAAACTAATTTACGAATATTGTGGCGTCTAAAAACAGGGTTACGCACCGTTATTCAATTTATTGGTGTTTTTGCATAAAACCAAGAAAAACAGTGCATCGTCTGGCCGCAATGTTTAGCCAATAGTTTATGTTGCACGCATACAACATACACGTTCGCTTTGTTTGCAAACGTTGCTGTAACGATGACGCATATTTGGCACGAGCTATCCAATGCGCTTTAAGAATTGCGTTGCACAAGACGAGATACAGATCGAATTTTAATACAGCCGTTACAAAATCAGAAAGCGATAAGAATCAAATTTTACCTGATGGCAAAATCAGAATTGAACGATGAAACAATTTATCTATAATTCATGCACACAATTTATCTCTAATTTCAGATAATTGTTTCTTTTCCAAAATATTGTAGGTTAAAATTAAAAAAATGCCATTTTATGAAATATTTTGTAAATAATATTTGCAACAAAAGTTGTAGCATATTTCGAACGGGCTTATTTATTTCCGTACGTATGTATGCGGAATGCGCGAACGGGTTTGGCAAATATTTGGTAAAAGTCAGTTTGCGGGTTTTTGGCTTTGGTCGTGAACTCCAAACATGATCCAACAGGCGGCGAGAAACTATTTCGTTACCGGAGCGGAGCGGAGCGGAATTTAGGTTTTCTACTAGTTTTGAGAAAAGTTTCGTCGGGTTCAACGACGGTGCAACTTCCTTCGGCAACAAAGCGACTATCCGGCCGCCACGGACAACAAATAAATACCCCGAGGGATTACTCACGATAATTGACAGTGTTCGTGAGCAATCAAAGTTTGGCGACTGTTGGACCGTAACGTTCTCGCGAATGAGAGTGATTAGACACGAGCGTCGTATTCTCCGTACATCTCGTTAACGCTTGTAATGTTCAGCTCAATTAGGATTTTCTTGTGTTTGTTGATATTTCAGCTATATACTATTTAAAAAATTCAATTTATCTTTTTTATCATTATCTTACTGTTCCTCTGGAATTTTAAAACTTTATAGTGATATGTCTCTTTCAACTGGAATCAAATTATTTTAAAGAGACGGAAATCGGAGAGCGGCTCTTATTTCTTGAGCTTCATTCAATTTCCAGTATTACATTTTAAGAATATTATAATTTAAATTGTTTTAAAACCATGTGTGTACATCCTACATGCAGACAATATCTTTATTATTTCTATTCTTAAAACGTCGCTTTCAAATTATAGGATGATACGTAAATTGCGGTATCATCTAATGGTTCTTAGAGTGGACTTGTTGTAGAACTTGTTTTCATATAAATTATAGTATTTGCGTAAGCTTTTAAAGTATTGCATTCTACTAACTGTCTCAATTTTCAAATATTATACTCTACGTTATCTTCAAATCTATCGATCACTATGGACTTGCTCATGCAATACGCTAATGGCTTTAAACCATTGTGTGTACATGTACATATGCAGACAATATCTTTATTATTTCCATTCTTAAAATGTCGCTTTCAAATAAGATTATATGCAGGATGGCGGTGTCATCTAATGGTACTTACAAAGATCAGTGGACTTAATTGTTGTAGAACTTGTTTTTATATAAATTACTGTATTTGCGTAAGCTTTAATTTGAAGTACATTCTAGTAAATGTCTCAATTTTCAAATATTATAGTCCACGTTATCTTCGAATCTATCGATCATTATGGACTTGCTCATGCGATACGCTAATGGCCTTCTCGCAAACGTTGCAACATATATTGGCTTCATTTTGCGCATGAATTATCTCGTATTAGAACCACGATCGTGTTAGCAGTGATCAGATCGCACGACCGGATGATCGTACCGGATAATCAAAGTTGTCGCGTCAAGGACTTTGATGGATTGCGCGAGGCCCGCCGACGAAACACGCAACTCGATCGGTGGTGAACTACAACCGATAGGACGTGACTACGGTCGTTCGACGTGCATCACGTCGACGCATCTGCGAATGGGCGAATCATCGGCGCGTGCTCCCGCGCGCTGCCGCGACCGTGGTATACCTCAAGTACGCTCTTTCGGTGATCCCCGATCACGAACTCGGGATTTTTTTCGTCGTTGGACGAGATCTCTCGCGTTTCCGCGTCTGGCTGACTCATGATTTCCATCGCGTACGCATACGTGCGGAACGCACGCGCTGCTGCTCTCGCACTCTAGTGACTATTGTTTCGCGCACGCGAGCCGCGACGCTGTGCGTTCTTTGCCTCGTTGCGATGCATTACGACAGAATGCAACGTAAATTTGCGGTTGTCTTTACCGAGGTCAATTGTCTTATTTCAAGGAATCGAATGCCATGCAAAGAACTTGCTCCTTCTCGATTAAATTTTCAGGTTCCGATACTGTTGAAAAAATTCGCTTAAAGCTACACTGTCAATCTTTATTTCATAATCCTGAATAACTAATGAGATACTCAGATGACGTTTCATTAATTTAGGTAATTTTATTCAGCTTCTATTATTATTATATTTATTATTAACGTAAACTAATATATAATATTAAAAAATAATTGCGCAAATATTATATAAATTCTTATACTTGGCAGAAAATAACTAGAAATTTTTTTATGTATTTATTTATATGTCTGTTATTTTAACTTTAAAAACGGAAAAAGGATCTTATCTATTTTTATATGTCTTTGTTATTTTAACTTTAAAAACCAGAACAAAAAGTTGAATAAGCGCGCAATCATGGAGTTTTAGATTAACGTTAATTAAGTTCCTCTCTCCACGATTCTTACATCCTGTGTAACTTTGAGATCGTTACACCAAAGATAGTTGCGTGTACGTCACACTGCGATCGGCTGGTTGGGCCTTTACTCATTTTGCTTGCCATTTGCGAAAATCGCGTGCTGCTTCGGAAGGGAACGAAACGGTGCATGAATTGCGACAAAGGGAGAGAGAAAGAGAGCGAGAGTGAGATAGATTGGGTTCGCTGAATCACTATGAACAGATACCCGAATGAAACATACAAAGCGGATATCCGGTGCGTTCCAAGGAAATTCCGAGTTACCAAGCGAGGATCGACTGCAATACTACCGTGTGGCTACCTAGTGCTACCGAATTGCTATCAAATCGAATGCAAATCTAATATCGAAACCTAGCGATCAGTGACCTTAGTTCTATATAGAACAGACAGAAGTGAAACGACTATGAAACTGATATCAGGCAGATACAAAGCTGCTGTCAAAACGTTAAGTGGGAACGTTTAAGTGAATATTATAGATCGATATCATTGCAATATTCACCAGACACAAACTTGTGCCGAAGCGATGCTTTGGTATCAAACCAAGATTCAAACCAAGATTCTGAACAAATATAAGAAAGCAGACAAATTTACTGTTATATGCAATTTCATAGGCCAAGGACGAGCATATAACTTATGTGTTAAATATTAATTTATTCAATAACAAAAAATGATTGAACATTGTAAATAACCGAACGTTTCGACTTTACTCAGTCGTCATCAGTGGTGAATTACTTAAATATTAAATAATGAACTTGAAATATTATGTAATAATGTGTCTAGGATTGATGTCGGAGCTTAGAGTAAAATGATCAAGTAAATGATGATGATGATGATGATGATATAGTCAGTGCCGCATTATTTACGCCCATGGGCTGAAAGCTGAAATACTTCGAGCGTCCTTTTATAAGATGTAATAGTTATGTTAGATTATAAAAAATTGCTAAAATTATTATTATTGTTTACATATTTTATGACCTTAACTCCTTAATTATGCCCATCAAAATTTTACAAAATTTATTATTTAAAAAATTAATTTTCTGGAGATTTTGTTTTAAGAAATTTTTTATTTATTTTGGCTGAAAAAGAAAAATAACAAAAAAAACAACAAAAATACTAAAATTGAAGGATATAATAAGTAGATTAAGTTAAAATGCTTTCTTTTACATTTTAATGCAGAAAATTCACCAATAATTCATCAATAAAAGTTCTTTCCAAAATTTTTTCTAAAATTTGCCGCTCTAGGCTATAGCTCACTCAGCTCATGCCTCAATATGGCACTGATATAGTAATAAAAGTAATAGAGTGCCAGAAAAAATTGATTAAATTTGCTATTGCTGTCAAACTGCTGTCAACCAAATATCCAGTTAATCATCAAAACAGCACTCACAACAACCAGGAAAGTCTCGCCGATAAACATCGTATAGACACCAAATGGTTCTGGAACGAATATCAAACAAATATAAACTGAACATTATGGGAATATCAATTAGGAGCTGATAGATCAGGAATTATTGATCATCGTCCGTAAACACACACAAGCTGACTGATGACTCGGCGCTCAGTAGTCAGACAGGTCCGACAAAGATGTATACAAGCGCGAGAGAGAAAGAGAGAGAGAGAAGAACACGCGCACTTTCGAAGTCGATGCCAGAGTCCAGACGCGTGGGAGGCAGAAGGGGGACCAGCCCGACCAGCGCTCGTGCAAGCGTACTCACATATACACGGATACGCAGGAGGAGGCGGCTACGAGCAGTACGAGCTAGAATGAAAACACCACGAGGAGCTCCGAGGGAGTGTTCGCGGCAGCGAATAGGTAGGAGCCGTAGGAGTTACGAGTGCGGAGTGCGCGGCCAGCGGCAGCGGCGGCGACGGCGGCCGGCGGCGGTGGTGGAGGCGGTGGTGGCGGCGAGGTGACGAGCGGGCGGCGGATGGCGGTGCGAGGCCGTGCCTCAAGAGTCGGCAGCGCCTGTTCTCTCACTTGTTGAGTGCGCCGCGCCGAGTCGGCGGCGAGTCGACGACGACGAGCAAGAGTGCACGGACCGCGCCGGCGAAGACGGACGCGGTAGCTCGGTGTGTAACGGTGCTCCGTTTTCTTCGCGGAGAAACCCTGTCGCGACGAGCGCGCGCGCGCGCGCGCGCTAAGGTCGCGGAGGTCGCGGGAATCGTCAACCGCGAGGGGGTTGAACACACGCGGCGGAGTCGATACGCGGGGTGGCGCGTGGTGGTGGTGGGGGGGATCCGTATACACGCGGTGCACCCACGTGTGACCGACGCGACGCGCGCACAGTGCAGTGCGACGTCGTCTCTTGAATAAGCGGTCGGCGAGGCACGGCGCGTGTGTATTACGCGAACGGCGGTATGCACCGCTGTATTACGTTATTAATAATAAAGGAGCACGATAGCGCGCGGATAGAGCCTTCCGGGAAGGGCGGTGCGGCTATTTTCGAGTGCCAGCGAGAGAATTTCCGCCGGCGCGCCGCGACCGCGCTCGCAACTGTCGGCGAGGCGGGTGCCCATCGTGATACCGAGGGACCAGGTCGTATCACAATGATGAATTATAGCTTGTGCGACGTGAAGACGACACGGTGAAGCCTTCATCGAACGACTCCGACTGTCCTTCGGAATTTATACTTCGTTATTCTTGACTCTTCTATTCCGTAACCTCGCTGTTACTGTGTGTTGTCGCTTGATTGCAATCGCACGTAGCACCTTCTGTGATAGCTAAGCCACCTGTTCCATCAAGAATCATCGTAGTGCTCGTTAAAGTGAATAAAATTTAATGTGTTAAGCTCTGATTTCGAACCGCAGGCGCTGATAGAAATCACTGGGCAGGCCGCTGGCATCATCTATAGCGTCTGCCATTGTTATTCTCGGTTATTGTTATCGCGTATATCGGGGTTGCATAACTGCCGGATGAGAGTCGGTTACATAATGATCCAGTAATGATCGGTAGCTCAGAAGGAGCAATTACCGAAGACGGACACGAAGAGAGACAAGCACGTGTTGCGTAGAACATTTCGCGGTCTCGCATTCGTATCCTTCGATTCGATCCGGAAACCGCGGGAATTTTGATACCGGCAACGCAGCGTGTCCTTGCGTTCTTGCGTGTCATGAAAATAAGTTGAATTTCGTTATTGGTCGAACTGGCCGCGATTACCGTGTATGAAAAATCGTGGAATCCGGGGAGTGGAAAACTCGTGATTGTGACATGACGATAGTCTGACAGTAGATCCAGAGAGTGAAGCGAGGAACGTCGGCAAAGTGGAAACTTCGAGGAGGACGACGAAGAAACCGGAAGTGATACATGATGGCGATGAAGAGCCAGAAACACCGGCATAGCACCGGTACCATCGGTACCCCCAAATCTCATTATCCTGCTATCAGCCAGGCTTATTGGGCGCCACAGCCGCAAACCGCACCTTATTCCATTCCAGGTACTGACTTATCAATCCCAGATAACACATAGATCTCCCCAAGTAATTGTTCTTTAGGATTAGTCACGAGAGTAATTGCGAAAGAGTCGCTTCTTTGTCACCTGCGTGAGGTCAAAGGCCACGTTGTCTTGTACTTTTAATAGATACCAAATGTATTTACCGAATTTTTAATCTGTATAATAATGTCATTTGTATGACGTTCATACTAAATAAGTTTTAGCTTATTTTTTGTTACAGAACTTCAATTAAAATAACTTCTATTTAATAGAAAATAACTTCAAAGTAACTTCAAATTCAATTGAAAATAACTTCCGTTGAATATAATGCATCGGACTCTAGAACGAGAAAGATTCTTTCAACGTATAAATGTAATAAACAAGCAAAAAGAATATGAATTATTAATGAACTCTAGAATATTTATATGATGTGAACTTTAGAATATTTATATGATTTAAAATTAAAACGATATACTTATTGTTAGTTTGAATTTAAGAACGGAAACTTTTAACTTGGTTTATTTGAGTCATGTGAAAATGAACGTGGTTCTATCCTCGTAGACAACCATTCGTTCTGTGATTAGATAAAAAAGGATGTGTTAGTTTCTGTAAAATTAGCTTACAGGACAGAGAAAATATCAAATGTATTCTAAAACTAGATAAAATATTTCCGGCTTTCTTTCTTTTAGATTGATGTAAAATTAAAGTTAACTCTCGAGAGTTATAGTCATTATCAAATATATCTTTGATATATCTATAACAAGGTTTAACAATACGAAGATTATTATGTACAAAAATAATGTAATTTTTGCATTTATTACAATTATAATAATATAAAATCATGTGACTTTTGTGTGGATGATAAATTTATTCCAACATTTATTTAAATCATAAATAGTGTAGAGAACCGAGTAGAGAACATAACTTCATGTGGATTTAAATAATTATTATATTTTAATATTAATTTTGAAATAATTATTGTACTTACGTAATTAGAAGTACCTACACCAATTATATAAACTAAAACTTTGTATATCTAGTAATTTGTGCCAAGATTCTCGAACATGACCACGTGCTCCGAATTTTCTTATAATTAGTTTAAACACGTGTTCTATACATGCTTGTATAATGTGTGATTATAATTTGCTCCCCTAATCTCGAATAATCCATGTTAAAAGGATCGTGCGAAATAGGTGTAATCGTGTAAAGATATACTGTGAGGAATTCATTGTGAAAGAGGCTGCAGTGAGACATTGCTATAAAAGCAAAAGCTTTTCACTTTACCGCTTACGTTTATCTTCTTGCATAATATATCGTACTTATTTTGAAATGGAAATAAGTTTCCAAATACACATGTGTCACTTGTAAAGAAAAAATTCTTCTTATACAATAGCTACCTCTATTATCGCTTAGATTATCTACTTTTTATCTTTTTGGTTCTGATAGTATGTCGTTATCATATATTGATTTACATGGGACAGGAAAAAAGAGATACTATCGTCTAGATCTTAAATAAATTTTAAATTTTAACTTGAAAATAGGTGGGTATATTTTTAGATAAATTTATTTTTAGAATCTGTATGTAAGGTTATCGATTAATCTCAAGGTTAGCAAATTATCTACAACTAATGTTTTCAATATCTTGTCAGTATCGTGATAAAATAATTATTACGATAACAGGTATGTAAACATGTTTGGCATAAGCAACATCTCACGCGAAGTTCATGCATAGTTAATGCAGCCTGACCCATGTGACAAGTTCGAGAATGTATAATAATCGTTTATCTCGAGTCGCTTCCCTCTTCGATAATATAATAATTATCTGCAGAAAGCGGCAATGACCGCTTTCGTTTGCTATGATAATTCATTCGAAATGCGCTGACGATAAATCAATTTATCGGTTCGGAAGCGGATAGGCTCAGAAAGTGACATCGGTCCGTCAAAGTCGGTGACGTTATGAATAATCAGAGGCGATTTGTGAACCGTCGAGGAAAATGAATAAGTACGTACGTACTTGCATAAATATACATGACCGCGTTGCGTGTACCGCGCTTGAGCCATCACTATTAATAAAATAAAGGTATCCCCTGACTGCATTGGACGTGTACGTGTCAGTGCGCCGCCAGTCAATATCCGCGTCTCTCCGAGACGTCCGAAGGGATCCTCTCTAGCAGACTATTTTCGGCTGATCGTAACTGGCAACATTCATCGCTGACATTTGAACCCTTTAATAGCTCGTACTACATATGGCTCATACCCATATGTAGCGTGACTATATTTTTTTTCCATAAACCAATTATCCAATTTATGAATGTAATAATAAACGTAAAGAAAAGCTAAACTCCGTTTCTTCCTTCTTTTTTTGTTTTTGTTCACGCAGTTTTAAACAAATAATTATTGATTGCTACAAACTCATTAATTTCAAAATATTGTTTAATAAATAAGTCAGAGTGAGAGAGAAAGAGAGAGAGAGAGAAATATGTAGACAGGAAGTAAGCTGGGTAATAGCATATAAATGGCCAAAAACATTTTAAAAAATTGATTTAAAAAATCTGTTACTATTAATCTATTGAGATAAACGTTCTACATAAGATTAAATTTACTTTACTTCAATAATAACCTTGAACTTTTGAAATTTTTTAATAAAACTTTTTAAAAATGCCAATTTTTCGATTAATGGCGGAAAATTCACGATTATAAAAAATTTTTCATGTTTTTTAATTTTTTTAAAAACAGCAACATTGTTAGACAATCATGGGGATATTGTATGAAGCGTTTGTAACAATAGTCGTGGGTTTGGCAAGAGCGAAAGTGTGTTTACAACATTCCCATAAAGCAATTATTGCAAAGCGGCTGCATTACTGATCACGTCGCAGCTAAAACGAGGTTACTCATTCATACATTTCGCGCGCATAATACGATCAGAAGGTCACGTTCATCAGACTTGATCGACTACATGCACATACTTGCTGCTCATGCTTAACCTGATTACTGAAATAATACGCATTATTTCAATACTTGGATAGGAACATTAATTCCACAATTTGATCCATAAACCAAATCTTGAAATTTGACATAGGAAAACCCGAGGGAAAACCTAAATATAATAATAAATATAATATGTAAATGCAATCCGCAACTATTTGTGACTTTGTGAAGAGTATAGATTTTTTGTGTCCAAGTAATAGCTTTTAAATTTGATAACGGTAATGAGAGATATTTTTAATTTGGCAAACAATATTCCGACATATACATTTATCTTCTGTACACCTTTAATAGCTATATACTTAATATCAGATTACATTTTATCTTGCTCTTTTGTATCATTAGCCTGGAGCGAATATGTTTGGAATACTATACGTACCTATTATTTACACTTCTGATAAATTTATATAAAGTAAACAATATGTGTCATTATTTTAATTTGTTCTATCTGTTAATTATCCATTTTTCTCAAACTATAGTATAATTTTTGCTTTAAGTTACGGATATTTATTTGCCAATGTATTGACAAATCAAAGAACAGACTTACAAGAAGAGGATCTGATCAATTTTGGGATCGGTTAGACGTTTTCAGGATTCATAAATCACACGTAATGATTTTAACGTCAAGCATCAAGCTGCATAGCGTGCACCGCGAGGAACAGAAATTTTATTCTTGCAGTTTTCATTTCTCGCAGCTTTGAGACACGTGGGCGTTCTCGTCAAGCGCGTTTACTCGACAATAGATTTTGCGCGAGCAGAAGCGCTTTACGACTTCCCCGGCGATGAAGATAATTTACGGTGATTTGTCGACACGTTATTCGTGCGCTATCGTCCAAGGAATTTACGCTACTTCCACATACACCGCGATATATGAGCGCGAGAAATGGCACGTAAAAGTTTAATCATTCGCTTTCAAGCACGTCGTACAACCCACTTGCCATTTTTTGACGTTTGACCTCGATAGTATATCTACAATTTCCATTTGCGGGAATTACTAGTCCCTATAATGGAATGTAATTGTGCGCGTAATGTATGCATGAGATAAGAACTGTAAAATTTTTTACATCTAAACTATCTTCTTGAAAGTCACGCTTACTATATTAACACAAAATAGGATAGAAAGGATTATATACTTCAATTTCGTAACGATATAACCTACATTTTGTAGTATAATATTTCCTTTCTTTGATTTCCAAGTCAAACGACATTATTGTCCTAGTTTTTAAGCATTGATATTACAAACATGCAAGCATCCTTGAAACAGTTGCAAATTATAATAATGTCCTATAATACCGCTTAGTCAGTCAAAGAACTAGGAAATTGAAATCGCATGAAGTTTTGTGTACAATTGTGAAACAGAATACAATATATCGTAACTCGACAACTGCTATACTGTAATGAATCTTCCATTTCAATCCCTGTTATACATATTAATACATTTTGCATTTCTCGTAACATAAAACATGTATGTACTGAACATTATCAAAATTTAAAACACAAGTGAAAATGTAATACGATGAAAAAACTTTTATTCTTTAGAAAAAATGCTTTCATATAAATGTATAGCTCATCGTTATAAATCTATTGAATTATTTTAGTAGCATTGCAGTGTATGTCTTATTCCCGAGTAACTGAAATGGAAACAAACAATCAGAAGCACTCGTAGAAAAGTAGCTTTGCTATGTATGAGACAATAAGGTAGAAAGCAAGGTAGAGAGTCAAATACAATTTTGCTATCGGTTATCGATTGTTTCGCAAAGACAAGATGTGCAGCTCGACCTCAGCTATATTTGTTCTCTACAACTCACGCGAATTCATCGGTATCAATATGTCAAATGACGTACAGGTGATTTTTCGTATAAGCTTGTCTATGCACATATCTCTGAATAATCAATGCAAACGGGTCATCCGAATCATTAGAATTTCAACGGTTTGCATGGAACTAATGATTCTCCTGTTTTTTGCGCAGCTCGCTAAATTCGTCTTTGAGTTTTTCCGCGTGGACAAAGTCGCGCAATGAAGAATACTGCCGCGTATAAGTATTCTTATCGCATGTCCGTTACACGTCCGCAAGGTAAAAATATTTAACGCATTTCGCAAGGTGCTAATCAAGATGCGACGGGCATATCCGTTATCCAAATAAGCTGGTAGTGTGTGACGACGTGACTTTTCCAAGTGATTCGCTGCTACTTCGTATGTGTTTCATTCGTCGAGCAAAGTTTCATCATTTTGAAACTCTGATTGACACTCAAGAGAGAATGCCTCTGATATTTACGAAGTATTTTCTGGTATCGTCCGTATGAATGTCAAAAGTAAATTCCAGAATTGCGTTACTTATATACATAGTCCGTTTACGATCTAGTCTTAATATTTAGTATCCAAATATCCAGCTATTTTTTTAAGAAGTTCTAATAATTTCTTATTAGAAAAATAATGAACATTATGATAGATCGACTAATAAATTACTTATAATTTAAAAATGATATTATACCTAATATATATATTAAATCAGTACTTCGATGAAATAAAATAGCAGTTTCGCCGTGACTATATAAATCAGACTCTTCCATCGTCAATATATCGCGGATACCTCATCTAACGTAAGCACACACGTCTCACAATAACAAACTCCACGTTGAAAAATGATAGCGCTGTGTACATCAACGCAAGCGATATTGGGTTGCAGCAACGTGAGTATCTTCAACTAATAAAACTCAATAGGCATGGCTATCATGCAGTTCTTTTGATGAGGAAGTTAATGGTAAGATGATATAAAAATCAAGAAAAGTAATGAAGCCGTAGAAAAAGGAAATCAAGAGCGTTTATCGAGATGCTTTAAAAAATTTACCAATTATGATAAGAAATACCCAAATATATGTTAAACAAAAGTTGATAGGTACTTTCAAAATATAAGCAATATAAAAAGATTATAAAAACAATGAAAAGCATGAAAGTTTTGGATGTATATAAATTTCTGCAACATTCAATCTGGATCTTCATTAGGTATAAATTGGGACGTCAGTAATGTAGCTCGATGCATCGATTCAAAATATTCGATAACAGGTGTCACAGGCACAGGCGAGGCGGAAAGCTCAGATGAGAATTGCGTGGAATTCCGAGGGAGGAGAATACAATAACGAACACACTTTCAAACATCCTTGACTTCCTTATATGCAGGCACGCGGGAAGTTACGTAATGAAACCCGTCGAGTCACGGTAAAGCAGGTAAGAAGGATACGACAAGAAAACGAGAGGAGCTAGAGGTATCGCCGTGTAACAGAATCCTTTGTCAATGTTTCTGCCGCGTCAGATTGTCCCGTGGAATTAGAAATCTTCCTTTGAGGAGTCGTCGACAGCATCGTCGCTATCTGAGATCTTTCTAATGAGCCCTTTGCGGATTGAAATGGAAAATGCGCGCGTTCAGCTATACAAAATAAAATCTTGCAAATTTCACAATGGCTACGTACCATAAATTTTAATAATGATTTAATAAAAATACTCTTAAATTTTATTAAAATTATTACATATTATTTTGAAACTTAATAATGGATATTTAAGCATAAAATAGAAATTCATACACGATGTATACCATACCTAATATAAAGACTATTTATTGCAGAGTAAAATTTCGTTTATTTATGTCGAGTGTCCATTCGAGTGTCCATTTCTACCAATGTAGATTAACTTTAATCTAAATGATGTTAACTTTAATCTCTGTTTAACTTACTTATATACTTTTCTAAAATTCTTAAAACTTTTATCTTTTTTAGAAAAAGATAAAAAATCAATTAAACCAAGATTAAAGTGTAAATCTACATTGGTAGAAACGGACATTAATGCTCCAATTAATTTCCAATAGCTCAATTAATTAAACTAAAATAATCTTTTTATGAATTAAAAAATTTATATTTGATGAGATATTTATATCTAATAATTTCAAAATGCACCAAATATTCCTTAATTCTATCGACTGCACGTTTGATTAAAGTGATGAAATATTTAATAAATTATAATAAATTGAATTAGTCAATTAAAAGACGAAGTACAAATTAAAAGAAAGCATAATAATTGTTATTAAATTTAATATTAAAACATATTTGCAGATCAAATACACTATACGACTTATTGCGTCAATTAATTTTTGTGAGAATTCGTGTCGATGATTGGTTTGATTTATCACAGTTTATTAAAGATCTTTTTTACTTTCAACCAAAATTATAGATTTGCGTGATGTCAAACTAGTTATGCAGATAGCTCTCATAAAAATCCTTGCATAAATAAACCAGGCTGTCAAAAATGTCAAGATTATATTTAAGTCCTATTGCATTAATAATCGCCTTCATTTTCACGTACTCAAGTCGCATCATCGATATATATATTAATAAATTTGGCGACTTTTTATTTATAAAAAGAACTGATGCAATATGTGCAAAATTGAAAACTATTTCAGATAATAGATTTTCCAGTTTTTTAATAATATATGTTATATTTCACGCCTTACGAATAATTTACATCATTGATGTAAATTGTAATCTATTTAATAATCCAATTGGTGTATTTAATATTCAATTATATTCCACATGCATACAAATGAGAATTGTTAAAATTAGCTTGGCTTTACTGTATTGCATAAGTTATCTAGTCGAAATCGTTTTCATTCAGCGAACTATGATACTAACTAGAATGTTCCTCAGGAAGTCATGTGACCTTGCAGTTGATGCAAACATATGAAGCGAATGTCCAAAGAACAGTGAATTGTGTTATCGTAAATGCGCCATTTTTATGACGTGCGATGACTCGCTTATATTTTTTCTTGCGATTATTGCTTCAGCGATGAGGCGGCTAGCGAGGAGTTAAGTATAGTCAGGTGATGTACGTGTTTCGATGTATGTGTGTGCTAATGGGTTGCGCAAGCGAGACGAGTCGCTACGGTTGCACGTCGATGCTTGACAAACTGCACGTTTCTAATGCACTTGGCTGCATTAGCAAGCAACGATGGTGGCGTGATATTTCCTCCGCCGTGACTTCGTTTATACAGAGTGCAGTCCTACTTAACACGTTCGCCACGTTCCGTTCAAGGCGATCAAAAAAATTGAGAATTAGTTGATTGAGACGTTAGAGTCGTTAAAGCATGACGCGGTGCAAATGATACTGTAATTTCCAATTGCGTATAGACCAATGTCTAGTAAATCATGTCTAATTTTTAGCTATTAGGAGGTCAAATCTGAATTCAACGCATCTATTTAAAAAAAATTAATAAGATTACATATAAATCTAGAATATATAACAAATTGCACATAATTCAATACTTGAAAACTGCATTTATTGCGATAAAAAGAAATAACCGAAATTCATCACAAATTCATTGAGTAGTTATGTTTCCCAGAAATGCTTTCTTTCTTATTTAAAACTCATTAAAAAATTTGTAGTTGTTATATAGATATTTTTTAATATTTAACTTTACACTTATTAATGTAGGTTAGTAAGTTTATTGCATCTGATTATAAAATATGTAGATAAACGTACGTCGCTCCGTGGAACTCCATATCTAGAGGAAGTTGCACGTCGGTCACAATATTTTCCAGGACATAATATGCATCCGCATATTTCTTCAGAGATGTTAAAAAATTAATTTTCTCGTGCGCGGTAGGGCGAGACATCGTTTCGTTTCGCATCGTGTCCTTTCTACGGCAGCGCGACGTCGTTTTCTATTCCGCGAAATACAGAGCCCTCGAGCGTTTCTCTCAAAAGCGCAACTTTACGAACTCAGGAAAGTTAAGGTTCCGTGCGATGCGAAACGACATCGCGTCAGTGTGTCAGTAGACCGGCAACGAAACGAGTTTCTTACCCGGCATTTAAACGTAAACCGCAAGGTACGGTTCCCTTCGCCGTCACGATTTGGTATATTTCTGATCTCTTCAATCTTCTCTTCACCGATGATCTACATTTGAGAGCACCAGTGAAAATTACAAAGCCAAAATTAAATTTGTGTATATAAAGTTATATGTAAATCAAATTTCGGCGCTTAGAATATATACAATTTCTAGAAAGCAATAAACAAAATATAGACAATAGACAAAATATTTATTAAACTTATTTATTTTTATTTCTTACATCTTCTTATTGCTCGAAAATTGGCCGTCCTTTAATTTAATTAGCTGTTGCTTTAATCGAGCAAAATCAATTTTTTATTTGTTAATATACGCTGACCTCACAATGCGTTTTAGAGGTTCTCCTTTCGGTTTTACGGGTTTAATATTAATTTTATGAGATCTATGTCGGTTTTAATTTATATATTTCTATTTTAATTATTTTTATGTATGTTGTTCTGAAGAAGGCCAAGTAGGGCCCGAAACGTAAACATGTAACTATTATTTAGTAAACTTATTTATTTTTATTTCTTACATCTTATTGCTCGAAAATTGGCCTTTAATTTATTTAAAATGTAGACTGATGAAAATATGGATATATATTCTATATACATATATAGAACTCTCTCTTTCTCTCTGTGTGTGTGTGTGTGTGTGTATGTATATATATTTTTTATTTAATTAGATATCTTATAGGCGATACACGAATTACATTAGAAAAAATAACAGCGACTATATGAGTTACGAATTTATATTTATTTCAATTATTAAACGAAATTATTTAAATTATTAGACGGTTAAGTATCATAACAGATTTGTGTCTATTACTTCGAAACTTGCACAACTCGAAAGTTTGTATATTGTCGCAGGATAACCCACGAATAAAAAATTAACGACAATGAGAGTAAGGCCAGTCAACTAAGAACCGAGGTCAATGTTGGAGTCGTAGCGGCCGACTTCGCAGCTTTGCCGGTTACGTTCTGCTGAGAAATGAATTGGCAATGGCAGGAAGAAGGCGCCTCCCGTTGCTTCACAATTTGCATGCGACCTAGTCTCAGCTGATCGAGAAGTGGTCATTGGCCCCAGCACGAGTCTCTACATCGTTTGGCTCGCATGCGATAAGCGGCTGCATTTGATTAAAGTGCCTTGTTGTCTGTTTCGTAAACCTTGACTTGATGATTATGCAGATGACAAAGATGAACTTGGCTAAACTTCCGTAGGAAATGTAACGAATTAATATAACGTACTGTAGTTTTGTTTCATATTTCACAAATTTTTATCTTTTCAATTTTAATTAACTTCTCTGTCAAGTCTCAATACATACTGTGAAAGTCTATTCACATCGTAAAATTTTTATTTTGACATGCCTTGCCATATATTTTATAGTTTAGATGAAATTAGATCAATATATTAAAGTTTTTTTCGAAAAACTATATTGGAAATTGTCATTTTTTTATAAAGATTATAGTGAATGTTCATATTTCTTATTTAAAATTATTCTATAGCGTATACTAATTGTATCATATCTAGGAAAAGAGTGCTGAAAATGTTATGTACTAAAGTTGCTAATAATTTTCCTAAATGTAAACCAAGATTAAAAAAAATTATTTTTTGCGATCATCAAATATAACCAACGCTAATTCAATGAAATATATTATATATCAAACGATTTTTAAATTGCTATATTTGAAGGAAATGTAGCAATCGAGGAAACGATCCGAGCTGATGTAGGGAGGGATTTCACTTGTGACACTTCTTTGTACGTTAACTCACATGCATGCGTGTTCCGCTTTCACTCGTATCGCTAGCCGTGCCGTCCCTGAAAAATCACGTAATTCGTTACGCTTGGCGAATTCCTATCCAGCAAACTCGACTAAATTGCTAAAAAATAAAGCGCTCTGCAGATATACTTTTTTGCTATTTCAAGCCATCGCAAATAGCGACTTCAATTTCCATCTGCATGCTATTCGACGATTATAGTGACTATATATAATAATTCAATTCGTGTTATCTACCACATTGAATTCGCCCCTCTTTCGCATATAATGCTGTAGACTCATTAATTGTCCGCTTATCTAGATAAATATATTTTATAGATCGTAGTTTATGTTGTAAGATATGCCTGTATTTTCAACTTAACGACGGCAATTTTTATCAAACAAAATATTCTTTTCAAAGTAATTCGCTACTTAAGAACTTATATTACAAAAATATGGGCTATAGGTATACATTTAATAAAATCTGATATTGTTAAAAGAAAAAAATACTTACTAATTTTCTGTACAAAGAAAAACATCAAAATTTGTATAAATAAAAAATCTACTAATAAATTATTATTTCTTTTTTTGAGATATGTAAATGATAGTGCACTATTATATCTATAGAAAAGAGAAGAAAAAAAGAAAAGGATTAATATGCTTTTTTTTATAACAAGTACCTACATATATTAAATTCTCACTTACATCTCTACTTACAATTAGCAGTGCAACGTTAAATATGTGGTGCTCCAGTTTTAAGATTTATTTACGCAATATGAAAGAGAGCTACTGCAATATACATGTAGGACAAAAATCAAGTAGTGTGTTTAACGTTGGATATATGATGCAAATCCTTCAGTCCATTGTGTTTTTATTAGTTTATTTCAATGGTGATCAATGACTCCATAAGAGAAAATCTTGATAAAAGGAAGTAACAGTTGTAATAAAGAAGAGAAAAAGAAAAAAAAATAGTTCTTCGCACAGCGTTTGTATGTAATGCTTGTTTTTGTGGTCGGTCATTGCAGCCTGCAGGCTTCAGAAATTTATCAATGGAGACCGTTATTACGCGCGTATGAAAGAGAGAAAGAGAGAGAGAGGCGCTAAAGCAAGTTGGTAAAAAATAAAGGCCATGAGAAATCCATTTTAGCTGGTGATGTGCGATATTTATTTGAATAATCTTACGTCAGTCTCTATCATCATCGTTATTTTTTGCGATTTTAACAAAGATACCAAATCGCATTTAGGTACATCGGATAATTTCGTGCAGACAATACGCGAATTTTATCATGCTCTAGATTTTATCATGCCCTTGTATCACAAATGATATAAAATATTGAATGTAAAATTTGAGTTATTCAACATTACATATAACCACTTTTGTCTTTTTTACAATAGATGCAAAGAAATTTTCAACATCGTTTTTAATTGAATGTTTAAATTTAATGACGATATTATATGTTATATATTTTGCATTTGTCTTTTTAAAAAACTTTTAGAAATAAGTCTTGGAATGAAGAATTGAAGTGATTTGCTTTGGAATTTAAATATATACTTAGCCGAAAAGAAGAAAATTCTTTTACAAAAAGTAATTAATGAAATACTGGCATGCCAACTTTATCTCGCGTGTAGAAATTTTAATCTATTTTCTGCATTTTATCGCTACTTTCGTACTGTGATTAGTAAAGCAATCATGTAAAAATATCTGATAGTGCATTCGGAGGGACATTTATCTTGATATATTCGAAGGCAATATATTTGTGTATAGTAAGTATATAGTATATTACCCTTAAATAGGTCATCATTGATAAAGATTTACTAAATATAGAAATACCAGTCGTCTAGCAGCGATAATAGTTAATGAACTCGCGTTTAAGTCGACCGTGACATGCACCGATCTTTAGGTATTTGCGGTCTTTCTTATATACTTGCGTCATATATCGCATGTAAACTACGAAATAATCTAAACGTTTACATGATAATGTCCTTCAAAAGAGAGAATGATTATAAATTGAGCATATAAATAAAATAACTGTTATATAAATTTGAGCAGTTTATTTGCGAATATAAACTTTATTAAAGAAAAACGTATTGTCTCAAATTTTTTACTTGTATTACTTTCTTGCAATACTTGATACGCTATAATTTATTTTAGAATCAATCGTCAAATTCTTTTAAATTGTTTGTTTTTAAAATGTTTTTAAAAATTGGTGCATTAAATTATTAATATTTTTTAGAAAGTATTATCCTCTCAGAATCTTTGTAATTCTTCTCGTAATTTTTCATATAAATGCAAATTCTTGCAAAATGCGAAATATATTACATGATAAAAATTTACAGTCAAATATTTTCCTTAAAGACTTGAATAAATAGTTGATACATATACTTAATTATATACATATACAACTGTTTATTTGATACACGATAAAATCGATATTGTTCATATTGAGTTCATTAACTGTTATCGCTGCTAGACGATTGGTATTTCTATATTTAGTAAATATTTTTTATAGTGATTATTGATGATTGATTATTCTATTCTAATTTTATTGCATAATTTATTGTTGTATTGCAATAAATGTGTTGTCGATTTGAAAATGTACTGACAATGAGATAGGTTGTCACGTCTGCAATTATTAGAATTTGCCGTTTGTTCTTATAGATTAAATGTACGATGCAAATATGAGCATATAATATCATAAACATATTTACTGCCTGCCATGGAAGTATAACTTATATTTTTACGTAAAGAAAATTAGAACGCATAAAATTAAACGTAAAATTAATAGCAGAATGCATAAAAATTAATTAAGTTCAAATCAGCTGTGTATCAGTCTCGCCTCTTCTCTGTTCCGTCTCTGTTTCCTGCCCCATAGTTGCGCCCACAGGCACGTAGCACCTAATAACTAGAAATTACACGAGAGCCTGGATGTTCATTTGATCGACCCAATAACGAATACCCGGCATTTCAACTCGGCCGCCAACGTTTCGCGATCACGGTCGCGTAAACACGGCACAACCCGCTCGTTCGTAACGCAGTACGCGCAAATTGCAGGCGAGTGCGATGGCTACCGTCAGACCTAGTTTACTTGATCAAATCGCAATGGTGCGCAATTGAAAACGGGTGAAGGCCGAATTAACGTCAGGACGTTAATTATGCTCGCACTATTGTGCCGAGAAAAGGATCCTCGAGGGTGTCAGCATCAGTATTGCGCGCGTGCGTTTACACACACACACATGTCGTCTTCGTTACGCAAATAATCCTTCTGCCGCGTAACATCGGCTGATGGAAGGAATTGCAATCTTAAGTAGTTGGCGCGATGATGCCAACCTTGAAACGGACGTCATAGCCCAGTCAAATGAGCATTTTGATTGGAAATAATACTACCAGCGCTGAAACTAGCGTGGAAGTGTGTCTTTTGGGGTTGTAATGAAGAAAATAAAAGCCCACCCCCGTACCATTGTCGTTGCAAAAATGGGGGTGCAAAAAGGGTGCCAAAAATTGGTTTTTTGCCAATAACTCGAAAAGTATCACAATTAGGGGAAAAAGTCAAGACGTGAAAGTTGTAGAGAATAAAATTTCACACAAAAAAGGTCTCTACAAAAATTTTGTACGACCAATTTCAGTCGATCGAGATTTTTGTGAAATACTACGTATTTCATGAGAAATGAAAAACACGTCAACGCGTCGCGCATTTTTTATCGATAGTTCGAAAATGGCGACTCGAATAAAAAATTGTTCAAATAAAAGTTGTAGACAATTTAATTACGAACAATTTCCATTTTTATTTTTGTCGATACGATCAATATTGACAGAGATATGAATTTTTTAAAACATTTATTATCGCTCCTCGAGTACGATTTTTAGCGGTAAAATCGCTTGTAACTCAACATCTGTAAGTTTAACGCAAATATTACATCTTATGAAAGTGAAAGATAATTAAATTTCAAAAATTTTGATGTATATACAAACTCATTTTGGATATATGCGTAGTGTGATAATGCTAATAAACCTGAAAAATTGTCATTTTTTGTGGATTTTGTCAAAAAAAAGTCACTTTTGGTTAACTGTAGGTCAAAATGTCTCTCTGCATTTTTTGAAGAGAATTAAATTATCTTTAAAATGGTTTTTGTTCATCTTCGTACGATCATTTGTTAACAAGTTACAGCTGTTTAAAATGTCAGGAAAGATACAATTTCATACCAAATTAATAATATATTGTAAAAATATATGCGTAACAATTTTTTAAAAATTGGATTTCACCTATTTTTAGTAGTTTATATGTGTGTGAAAGTAATGCAGCACTATAAGTTCATCGAAAGGTATGATTTCTTTAAAAAAAAGAACCCTCGAAAAGTGGTGTTTTTTGAAAGAAATTATGCAAAAGTGGCATTTGTGTTTAGTTTTTTGCATGTATCTTCTTTTTTATTAATTTTACGAAGAAATTTCATCAGATCAAAATTAAAGCTGATAAAATTTCCTACAAAATTGATACTTGGATATTCGATTTGTAATAAGTAGTATTATGAAACGGACAATTGAAAATGCTTGTGATTTTGAATTTGCAGAAAAGTGACATTTTGGAGCATCTTCAAAGTTAAAAATAATGTACTTAACATACTTTTCGATGAACTTATAGTGCTGCATTACTTTCACACACATATAAACTACTAAAAATAGGTGAAATCCAATTTTAAAAAATTGTTACGCATATATTTTTACAATATATTATTAATTTGGTATGAAATTGTATCTTTCCTGACATTTTTAAACAGCTGTAACTTGTTAACAAATGATCGTACGAAGATGAACAAAAAACCATTTTAAAGATAATTTAATTCTCTTCAAAAAATGCAGAGAGACATTTTGACCTACAGTTAACCAAAAGTGACTTTTTTTGACAAAATCCACAAAAAATGACAATTTTTCAGGTTTATTAGCATTATCACACTACGCATATATCCAAAATGAGTTTGTATATACATCAAAATTTTCGAAATTTAATTATCTTTCACTTTCATAAGATGTAATATTTGCGTTAAACTTACAGATGTTGAGTTACAAGCGATTTTACCGCTAAAAATCGTACTCGAGGAGCGATAATAAATGTTTTAAAAAATTCATATCTCTGTCAATATTGATCGTATCGACAAAAATAAAAATGGAAATTGTTCGTAATTAAATTGTCTACAACTTTTATTGAACAATTTTTTTATTCGAGTCGCCATTTTCGAACTATCGATAAAAAATGCGCGACGCGCTGACGTGTTTTTCATTTCTCATGAAATACGTAGTATTTCACAAAAATCTCGATCGACTGAAATTGGTCGTACAAAATTTTTGTAGAGACCTTTTTTGTGTGAAATTTCATTCTCTACAACTTTCACGTCTTGACTTTTTCCCCTAATTGTGATACTTTTCGAGTTATTGGCAAAAAACCAATTTTTGGCACCCTTTTTGCACCCCCATTTTTGCAACGACAATGGTACGGGAGTGGGCTTTTATTTCCTTCATTACAACCCCAAAAGACACACTTCCACGCTAGTTTCAGCGCTGGTAGTATTATTTCCAATCTTGGCCAAAATTTCAGCTCATTTGACTGGGCTATCAGTACATGTTGCTTCTCCTCTGTGTTCTCCTTGCTTAGGCTGGTGTGAAATTCCGGGATACGCGGTGTATTATCGCGCACCGTTTATTCAGGGCTGCATTCGAGAGGCTGCATCGCGCTCTACAGGCCGGTACTTTACGTTGCGTCGACGTAAATTAATCTGTGGTTAATTAATTTCCCTTCTCAGCCTATGTCACAAGCAGAACTGCAATGTGAAAAGAGACATTCAGTCATCAATCAAATTTGGCCAACGACTTCATATTACTTACGGCGCGATGTTCCTAGAAATGGTTTAAAATAATTGTATTCGTCACTACGCTCTCTCTAAATCTTTAAGAAAATCTTTCCATATATTGTATTCTGAGAATCATCGCTTTTATTATTTTAACACGGCAGAAATCATACTCGATTAAGGTTGAATTTTCGAATATCTCACAAATGTCACAGCAAAGATATATTTCTAAAATCAATGTAGACAATTTCTCGAACAGCCATCGAGAAGGATTTCACTGTAGAATGATATTCCCGAACGCAATGCAGTTAGTTTACGCGTTGCGGGATTTATACGTTCCGAAAATAGCCGAGTGCGGTAATCATGAATCGTTGTTTCGCGGAAGGCAATCATTCCGTACTATCTGCACAAACTGGTGGTGTAACGCGCGAATCATTTTTTTTTATTCGATAATTCCAGAATTCGCGGCGGATTGCATTCGACTATGCTACATGTACATGGGCACACGAGATTGGCGGCCTATCCTTGAACATTCGTTCATAATAACACTGTTTTCAACCTGCGCAAAACAACGCCCTGCAGGCACTTGCGTAACGCCGCGCGCGAAACATAGACGTGATCTCGACAAACGGCAATTCGCAGAACAATTATAAGAATACTGCGCCTGAATACCGGATGACTTTCTGATATCCAGAAATGCCGCGTTTATTATTTTTAATCATTTTTTTAATACTATAATTATATGAAAGAATGTCGAAAATTTAATTTATGTGCAATCTATTGAAGATATATTGATAAATAAAATATAAGACATCTATAAAATGTTGTTTTATATTTTATTTTTTCGTACAGTGTACCAATATCTTCAATCATCATCACATTACACATAAATTTAAAAAAAGTTAAGAAATTTTACAAACATTCTGATAATAATTATAATGTTAACATTTTTGTATACTAGTTGAAATGCTGCATAAAAATGTATGAAATATGCGTAAGAAAATTCTTTCTTTGACGTAAAGCACCGTTTCTTCTGACGGAACAAAAAAAATGTAGGTCAAAAATATTTTAAAATCGGACAACTCAAAGAGCAGCGAAACATATTGAAGAAACTTGCGACATTTTTCCATACCTATTTGCACAATGTATCGCGGGAATCACGTTTGAAGTCACGACGAAACCGTATCCTTCAAAGGTATGTCGTGTTTTAATGATCGCAGCGGAGCAAAGTATAGTCGTGGTATGTAAACGATATTCCAAAGTAATTTTAGTCGTCGCGAGTAAAATTGGTAGCCGTACTGGTCTCGATATTAAAAATGTTATCATATGGAAAGGACTTTGTATATTCCCCTGAAATATTTAAGATACTCGCATTTCATAAGTGAATATGCTCATAACTCTATATATTTCATCAAATGACATTAATTTTAATGAAATATATTCAAAGAAGCAATGCAGTCACAAAGATGGAAATTTACTTCGACTAATCTGATCTAATTTATAGTAATTTAGCAGATAGAACATGAAAGTGATAAACAAATCACATTAACAATGAAAACTGAAATTTTCAGTAATTACTTTTCAAAAATGAAGAAATTTAATAATTGTACCTATCTATACGAAAGCTTTACCTTACTGAAGCTTTCTTTATATATCTTGAACTTTTCAAATTTGACTGTATACATGAGTCTGTATGCACAGATCCGCCATAATCGCGGGAGTAAATAATAAAAATATTGAAATAATTCTCTGGTCGACGGAATATCGGCGGGTAAGTCGACGATAGCGATGGCACGAGTCTCGAAAAGAAGAAGCAACGTGCATGAAGGGAACCTTAGATCATATCTAAAGAGAGAACATTTTTCCTCGGAGGTGGAGTTTGGGATTTCACTTGAGGGAATCTCGGCGATACTAACGAGTCGTTTCAGCCGAATCGAGTCGGAGAGTCGGCTCCTCGGGACGAGCTTTTCTCTCCTGTCGTGCACGACGAGACAGACAGTTTCGCAGAAACCGTCGGCCATCCGGTTGCGCAACAGAGGATTGCGATTACTCTTCGGTTATAGGCTCTCGGCTCGTTGCCGTATGCCCCGTGCTATGGTACCGTACGATGGAACAGCCGCATGCCGTCGTGCACAGTTGTGCACACAGCTATGCGCGGAAGGCTACCTGTATAGTAATTCATTTATCGACTCGATATGTAGCCTCGGATGCACCGAACGCATGATTATTAAAACATATCTATATAAAAAAAAAAAGAATAAACAAAAATATTGTTTGAACATATTCTTCGACAAACTCACTGTTTAAATTTGATTAGATTTATCGTAAATTTAACAAACAAATATTTAGTAAACAAATTTTGCTCGTTATTAATTTAATTTGTAATTGAAAATTATCTCGATGGATTCAATCAGCTTTTTAATTATCTACATTTCGCCTAATTAGTTCTAATTATGACGATTATTGTTGTGTAATATTTTACAGTTAATATATGAATACATAATTTTATAGTCGACATGCGTATATTGTTGTATATTATTTTTTGTGTACTTATAATATACATAAAATTATTTGAACGTGAGGAATTTTAAACTGTCGCTTAGAGGTCTCAACAGACATAAATGCGCCACGTAGTGTCGCCACGCCGTTATCTTCTGACTGCAATATAGGCGCGTACCTCCTCGTCCGTCGTGTCATTGCGAAAGCAACTTTACGCGACTTATTTTCAACGTGCTCATTTGCGCCGCATGTGTTCGCCCGCCCGCGAAGAATATTAGCTTCCACGTCGAGTGGAAGTGCGCTGTGAATTCATACGTACCTGCGTTGCTGCGATGCATTACATTCCAACTTTATGCAAGAATTTTTATTACAGCTATGTAGTGTAACAGCACTGAATTTCTCTGTATAACCGTATAATTACGTGCGGTTAATTAATTGCCCGTAGACAATGCTTGTCCATCATGTTGTTTTGAAAACATCTTCTACAATTTATAAGATGTAATATATTTTTTATAATCTTCTATAATCGTTTTACAAATTAGAAATTTTCACGTGCAGTTAATTAATTGCCCGTAGACAATGCTTGTCCATCATGTTGTTTTGAAAACATCTTCTACAATTTATAAGATGTAATATTTTTTTTATAATCTTCTATAATCGTTTTACAAATTAGAAATTTTCACGTATGTTTACATCGTAGTAATTTGTTATGCATTGACTTTATAATCTCTGAATTCCCCAAAAATACAAGTGCTTTATTGAACTGAATATCTTTTTGCATAATTACATGCGATTAAAAATATAATTGTAAATTTATATTAATGACGTTAGTGGATAAAATTGTGTTTAAGAAGACAGATATGATTTATTACAAATTGTAGGTCATATATATATAGATATAATACGAGTATGTGTGTCGATCAAAGTTGCAATGGACAATAGAGGATTGTATAACATTCGGACTCTGTATTTAAACTTTTTCTTTTTTGCCCGGCACTGAACCTTGGATATCTTGTATATTCATTAATGATAATTTATAACAAAATGTTAAAGATCATAGAACCATGCAAATTTATTCAGATGATTATGTTAATTTGATTTTAATTTAGCTTGGATTATTATTCTAACATTATTTGCGTTCCATGATAAACGCTATATTATAAACGTTATAGTTATACGACAATGAAAGTATATTTTCGTTGTCTATTTTATATGTATAACAAGAAGATATTTTGTTGGTGCTGCGTTATTATCAATATTTTCTTCAAAAGACGGAAAAGAATAGAGGAACAACGTAGGAAAAGTTTTCAACATTTCGCGATTCTTGATGGTAGCATATCTTGCGTGCAACTTGGCAACACGTTGATGTGCCTATTGCAGCAACCAGAAAACGATTACTGTTAAATGTGTCGGGTAATTACACGATTATCAGGACTACCGATGATTATCGGCAATCGAGGCGTTCAAGTTATTGTTCGTAGCTTGCAATTTCATGGCGTGAGCAAAGTGCGAAATGAAGAACGAAGATCTCGAAGGTCGAGAGTGACCACAAAACCACGTGCTGTTCTCACGACAATTTCATTTTGAGAAGAACGTAGTCGCTGACCTGCGTTTTACATATTCATACGAGTTTTGCATAGCAACATGCATATGATAAGTAAGCAGTAGTCGGGGATTAGTGTCCACTGCGTGTCTGCATGATCCTACAGACGTAATAACAGCTGAAAGAACTTTGACTAAAACAATCATTGCACTTGTAAAGTAAAAACATGGGATGTCAATCAATTATTATAATAAAAGTGAAAAAAACATTGTCTTCTTTTATAAAAGTAAATTTTTAAGTACAATTGTAGTAAATTTTACGACATTGTAGATTTCAATTATCGTTTATAACGTATTCTTTTCTATGATAACAATTTTTTGTCTTTTGATGTGAAACTAGTTTCTATAAGCAAACAACATCTTATTTGTTTTACATGTAGGTATGTTTTACGCTCTTTATTACTTTATTTTAATACATTTAAAAAATTAAATAACTAGTCAAATTCGAATAACTTTAATTTGTATTTGTTAAATTGTCGAAAGTGAATCTAATATTGGAAAGAATTCAAATAAAATTCAAATAATAGTCTCTAAGAGAAGGAACATACATTTTTTCTAAGGCGTGTCATGTATGATTGGATTAAACGTCAATGTGTGATTAGATTTTCGTAACCATAAATAATCGATGCTGGTATTTTGCATAGAGATCGGGTAATGACGTAAATATTAATCATTATGCAAATATCTTCTGGGATATCGAGGTTGTAAGACCATTCTCTTTAGAAACTCGTGGGATTATTCTTTTATACAATGTCAACTATAAAAAAGATCCTATTAAACTTACTATCATTACAAATGTAAATTCGTTTCAGTATTAATACTTCTTGTATAACTTGTATTATTATACATACTCTCGTATTGAATAAATGATATTTATATTGGAGAAATTAAATTTATGAATCAAATTTATGTAAATTGAGTTTAACGGGAAAATTATTTTTATAACATAACATGTACACCAAAAGTGAGAATTCTTTCACGGATTCAATTTACGTCAAAATATACGTTCATTTTCTATTATTTCTATAATCTATATTATTTTCAAAAGAATCTCATGTATCCTGTATCCGATACGATAAACAGAAATTAACTGTGCATTGATTTTTAGGGATAAATGTTTCAGTTTAACGAAAAATAATGATGAGAGAGATGCAAAATAATATATAAGACAAATATATCTAAAACAAGACCATATATAGCTGCAACGTTATGAAGATCGGTAAAAGAAAGTAGGCCACAAAAAATTATTTTAGTATCCGAGAAATCGTCTTTGTTAAAGCTCTTGAAAGTAGGTAATTTCGTATGCGAAGAACGTTTCGGGGTTTCGTCAGGTAAAAAGAAACGGGCAAATCTACATGCGCTGACGATTTTACGAGTAGAAGTGTACCTTATGCTTGGAAGAAAAAGTGAAACGCTAGTTACGCAATATAATCAAATATTATAATACGTAAAGTTTGAAACAAGCAAGATCTAATAACATAGCTTGAAATATAATTTATGATAATATAACTTGTGACGATATTTTATAGTAACTTGAGTAAATAATTATAAAAGTGAATTAAACAAATTTAAAGCATTTAGAACAATATAATAATGTACAACATAATCTAAAACATTATTTTAAATGTGTAATTTAAAGAAAAATTTGCATTGTTTTAAATTCTCTTTAATTTCATTATATTATATTCTCTGTAATATTATTTTAAATTATATTAATGGGAATTGTTTTTATAAAAAAAGATATAATATAAAGAGAAACTCTCTTGCGAAAAAAAGCGAACGTCTTTAAGAAAGAAGTTAACTGCGAAGAAGCGGTAAGCAGAACGAATTGTATGTCGAAAAGAGAGGGAGTCTTTTCCGGTGAAAGGATGTGCAAGAGGACAAGGATAGCATAATGGCTTTGACTGCAGGAACCAACCGGAAGCAACACGAGACACCGGATCCCATACAAATGCCCAATTAATGTACCCGCTTATGGGTCTTCATAGTCTGCTATGGATAAACGCGGTACTGGTGAACTTCATCTACTATTCCGACGTGTATGAGGCATCATTCGTATCCTTCGTATGTACGTCCTTAACGATGGTGATACTTGGCGCTTGCAGTCGCGATCCACGATTTATGGCGTCATTTGTTCTCACCGGTGGTTGTACGATCGCGAGGAAGATATTTGGTGGTCACGAGGGTGACAAGGGTTTCAACGAAATGTATGCAGTCTCTAGTAGAGAATTCATAATGGGAATTTAGCTCTTTCAAAGCTTTGCAAAATGTTCATTCTGACAAAATTAATTTTGCTTGCTTATTTACAAAAATTTAATGAAAAGAATTTCTTATTTTTAAGCCCTCTCTATTCACACAGGTTCCTATTTAGAGCTGAATGCTTTTAATCATCTTGTCATCAGATGTGAATTGTTTTCATAATAGAAAGTAATTTGTTAATTTTAAAATTAAATTTTTGAAATAGCGATACAATACAAATATATATTTTTGTATTGTATTGTTTTGAAATTTATTTTATAATAAACTTTGTATCGCTTTCGAAGTAGAAGGAATCAAGATTAAGCATACTCATGTGATAGTAAATGTGCTGTGGAATAGAATGCGAACTTCAATGTAATTATGTTACGCGCGGTTGAAATGAAAAATAATACTCCAGTTTCCCAGCAAATAATTTAAACAGGAATGAGGACAGTTATGCAGGCTCCGCTATGCATATGCTATAAGACAGTTTCGTTCGCAGGTGCCTTCTCTAACTGGCTCGTTTATCACTGTCTACGTATTAATCACTGTGACAGGATTGGTTTGTATTTTCATTGGACCGCAAGTCTGTATCACTGCATTATGACTACTGTCCGTAAATGTCATTCCATAAAATAGAACAATAATTGTCACCTTTGTAATCTCGTGCATCATAAAGCGTAATTTACCGTCTTATTATTGCAACCGTCAAAGTGCCTGCTAATCGGAATTCCAAGCTGTCTATAAATCGCTGCCCCCTATGCCTGACGTCATTTCCTGAGAACTTCGTCAGCGACATACTAATGACCGCATAATTGTGACCAAACGCGAGATGGATACACCTGTCGGTGCATCGGTTGCCAGATTGGCTTCGAGATGTGTGAATTTCTTTCAATTCCCGATTTAATAATTTATTCTTAGATACCTAATCATAATTTATCAGCATTTTAATCTATAGATTCTCGCTTTTTTAAATTTTATCTAAAAACTTTACATCTAATACTTATTTTTACAAAATTCTTCTACAGATATTTATCTTCATATAGCTACAGCCCTACGGACACAGTTTCATAGATAGCTAATTCCGTAGGTCATTCTATGGATAGAAAGCAGTGTACCCGACATATGCGAACGTGGCAATTGAATTAACGCAGTCAATTCTCGTTTCTTAAAAGAAACGCGTGGCCTAAAAGCCGTAGTGCTAAGAGGGCAAGAATATTCCTGGCGAGACTATGTGCTACAGCTACACAGTGAATACGAAACCAGCAATAAGACAAATCTAATCCTCCTTAGTCAGTGGCAAGAGGCCAGTTTTAATGATTATTAATAATCAGTATTCATAGAGCGGCAAACGATTACGCTACTCGAGAAAAATGTTTTTAATTAAAACTCACGTTTTGCAAACTTTTTCCTTCCCTCGAATAGCTTTAGGTGTAGCCGTAAAAAGTCACCATAAGAGGTAATCTCGAGATATGTTTCGCAGATATTCGAGCAAGCTTTAAAGTGAATGTTTTGAATTTAAATCAACTGCCCGAGATAACAAGAATTTCTTAAAAATATTCTAATAATTCTATTTTCTATTTTTAGTGCTATTAAATTTATTTCGTGCATTTTAAATTTTTATTTAGATAACATAAATTATTATAATTTTGAATTTATAATAATTGAAAAACGGAAAATTAAATTCGTCAGTTTTTGTGTAATCTGAGTTTCAGTCTCTCGGAATTTATATTTAAGTTTTTAGTTTCATATACTCCAGTATATCTGATATTTTTATCTATACATCAGATATAGTTTTATACACATACCTACTACGCGCATCAGATACGATTAAATCATATTTGATCTTGCAAATCTTCCAAAATTGAAAATAATTCTTTTCGAAGAGGAAAGGATTTCTTAACGAATTTGTCGATTTTGTTGTCACTTTTGCAACATTCTTAATTTTGAAGTTTTATTCGGATATAATAATTCAGAATCTTTGACAAATGAAGCATTGGTCTTATTGTTAAAAGACGAGCTCTGACGGAAATCAAAGAGCACGCTACGCTTCCGGCGATGTGTATCGTGCAGCGACTCGTTCTTCTGCCGCATCTCGGAAAGGCACATCGAAAGGCGCTTCTCAACGAAATTCCGAGGTTTCCTCGCTTGTTCGCATTTGCATGCACGATCCTAATCTCGCGTTGGTCTTTTTTTGCCGGCCTGTAAGAGCGTAGGTTCATTCGCAAGTCGCAACGTCTCGCGCTTCGATGCATCGTGCCGCGAAAAAGGCGAAATCGAGTAGCGGAGTAGCGGCGTGGAAGGTTGCTGGTTGCATATCGGAGCACGAGGATCGATTTGAAATGCCTGGCTCGGAAATTCGTTGGAAAACTTATCACGTTTTGCAGGCTGCGATTTAATTGCACAAGTTGTGAATGAGATGCATAGAAGGTCAAATCGAACACAACCGACCGCATTGGCCACCGGCTGGCCACAAGCATTTCGTTTGTGGAAGTCAGACACCTGTTTGTATCGAATAAACGCTTCCTCGCGGACGCGAGGAAAGTGCAAATTATCATTAACACCGACTAATCTCGCGGAATGTAAACGAATTACTTTTCACCACGTGCTTGCGAGAGCAACATTTATTTAGCAATAATCTTCTGATGCACTTTGATAACGAAAATTATTTGATATGATTTACATGATATTCTTATCACATATAAATATATTGTAAGTTTATCGCGTTTATCTTACTCCACGCGTATAAGATTATCCTGTTCAAACAATAAAGATATAAAAATTTACTCTTTATTTTAAAATTTATTATGTAAAAATTTTAGATCGGGTTTTAGAGTTAAAGTTTAAATAGTGCATTTGAGTTTTAAATAAAAATATACATGTTCAAAATATATGCGACTTATCTTTCAGAATTATATAATCAATAATCGATCAATTGTGCCATGCATAAAAAGCTGCATGGCACTTGCAATTTACAATGACTCTTGTATTGTTGTTTGTTCATTATACAAATCTTATAATGCTCGATCGATAGGATATGCGCAATACTTTGATGCACGTATATTCCGCGACGACGTGCCGCAGACATCCTAACGGAATATTCGGTGCGATGCAAACATTCCGGCAGGCGCGATCTGCATCTCATATCCGACTGCATGATCCGACGTTGCGTCGTATCTAGTTTGCACGTGAATTACATTACAAATGCAGTTACAGAGACCAGTACCTCTGTATCGCGCTCTTATTTTATTTCCACGTTAATAGCCTCACGTCCAAATGTGATTACAATAAGCTCGACATTACCCCGATGGCACAGTAAGAGAAACATTACCCAGAATTAGTAATATACATGCATATACATATTGTTTTGTACAGAATATATGGAATCCCGATGAAATTTTAGCATCATATTTTTATTTGATATAATTGATAGAATGCTGGCTCTTTTTCCACAAGAGTTCTAGAGTTGCTAATACATTTGAAAAAGTATTTACACGCGCGATTAAATGTAAAAATTTAAAGATATAGGGTGTCTACATTATATATTTATTACACAAAAATTGGCTCTAACTTATTAGATTTTAAAATAAATTACGAAAGACGGAATTAATTGATTCCTATATAATCATCTCAAGTTTAACAAAACCATTGATTTTGAAAAATATCTTATTTCTTTGTCTTTTTTACTTTGTTTTTCTTTTTTTTCCTTAGGTTTCTTACTAGCTGTCTAAAAAGTCTCCGTCTTACAATCCACATGATCAATAATTTGTGTCATTTCCTTTTTTCTGTCAATCACACGTAGGTATTATTTTTGAATGTGAATTAAGTTGATGATACTAAGACAGTTCAGATCCGTCCTCTTTACTTTCTGTCTGACTACGACTCCACCCTTGATCGATCTCGAAATACTCGATACGTTGACCTTCGCACGCGGGTAATATTCGCCCCTCCTGGTCGCAACGGGCGGAAAATTTCGGTCCGTTTAGAAGGAAAAAGGAAGGGCATAAACCAGCACCTTCGGTATTTAATAAACATTCCGCGAAAGCCGCAGTTTCGCTGGAACGCAAGAGGGTTGAGGGAGAGAGGAGAATTTGTCTTCCGCCCCCCTGCCGGCTGCCTTTTTACACCGTATTTTCCTCGCGAAGGGAAAGGGGCTTAAAATTTTCATTCGATTTCCGCGGGAAATCCGATCCGTCGTTGGCAACCGCGGGTATCCGGTCGCTAGGGGCTGCGAAATTAATTAAATCGTTAACTGCGAACGAGTTTGCCATAGTCTGGACCGATATATCCTGCGCTTTTCTCGTCCTTTCTACTCTTCCCCGCGGCGTGGATCAACCTCTCATGGGTGAACTCCCTTGATTCTCGGGTCTCAGTATATTTTTTTGCTATTTTCTTTTTCGGACGTTTCGGTCAGGCACAACCCCTTAAATATGACTTGTTAAACGCAAAGGGAATCATTGTTATACAGGGAGTTTTCATGGATTATTTCCGGATCGATTGAATTTATGCAAGAGACAAATTTTCCAATCAAAGGCTTTACTTTAGAATTTACAATTGCTGGAAAACCAGTATTGCTGCGACAGTATAAATTATTGCTACAAAATAATGTCAAAATGATTGGCGAATGATTGGCATATAAAGCTGTTATAACTTATACATGAATTTATTATAAAAATAAATTACTATTATTTGAATGTAATATCGAATTTCAAAGCAGTATATTTTATATTATTATATTTATATTATTTATTAGTACAAGAATTTGTTATACAAAAGTTTTATTATTATTATTATTATTATTATTATTATTATTATTATTGTAGTAACGAATTTCAAAGTATATTTTATATTATCAGTATCTCTTCTATTCTATTATACAGCAAGCATTACAAAAGTCATGGCATTATTTATCAGTATTATGGGCCATAATTATTTGCACATAAAGCGTATTGGTGAAACACGGAAATTTCCGGAAACACGATCATACGCAATCGTACCGTATGAATTTGATATCAACTTCTATGGATACATTGCACGCACTATAAATCGATGTATGCTCGATTTCAATTCGCACTAATATGGCTGCGCCCATAGCTTGAAACGCAGCATCGTGTTCCTTTGATAACGCGCGAATTGGATTGTAACATTTGACAGCAAGCCACAATTTTCACATATTAATGCTCGTCATGTTAGACCTCTTATTGGCCGGCGAATTTGCATAGTTCGATATTAATATTAATATATTGGTTTATATTATTAGGCCACTGAAATATTAATTAATATGACGCGAGTCTATGTTGCATGTCTAATGCTCATGCAGCATTTATGCAAAAATGTATACTTAGAGTACTTAGACAATGCAAATACAGGTTTAATCTTCTTTGAGAAAGAAAATATTGGTCGCACAAAATGAAATGTTTCTATCACATGGATTTTATAATATGAGTATTCGGTAAATGCCAATTCACAAAGCTTATTCGCATATATACACAGAACTATTAACTGAAACATACTGTTCCATTAACTCATAGTTTCGAGAATCAAACTCTCCAGTAACAAGGTAAAAAAATTGTTATTTTACATGATATAAATTTCTACAAAAATAAAACTTCTATTGTAATTGTAATAGATATATGTCAAATTTTACACAATGCAAAATTTGATTGTTTCGATTTTCTTAATACGCGCCACGCATCTCGCAGAGATAAGCGCGGTGCATTAACACCAAGAAGATTCACAGGAGAATTGAATACGTGTGACAGGGATGAGAGAAACGAGGATAAACTCGAGAGATATATCCGAGTATTTTGCCTAGCCTATCCCTCGCGACGCCGAATTTACATAAGCGGCTTTTCTCTGGGCGAAGCTTTTCTCCCGTCCTAAACAAATATTGACCAGGTCGCCTCTTTCAGTGGTCGGTGCCATCGTCAAATGGCCCATAGCTAGCCACCGTCCGCATTATCCGTAAACGCTTATTAAACGGTGGGCGAGATGGGAAATCATGATGTCACTCGTGACCTCGGCTCGAGATGACGTGAGTCAAAGCTTAAGCACGACGTCATGTCGTACAAAACACTCGGTTTTTTTTTTTTTCAATTAATTGATTCCGTTTTCCGTAGCCGAGAATATTAAATGGCAATTGTTAGTTTTTAATCTGCAGAACATTAATCCTTCGTTCATATAAGAATATGTCATGAATGATAGTTGAATGCCATTTATAAAAATTTTAATAAGTGCCGACAAGCTCAGATAACCAGAACTTGATATAAAAACAGCAAAATGGTTAGTTTTACGTAACGCTTGATAAAAAGTTTTTTTCATGTTTAATAATTCTAATTTTTTTATGTTATGCAAACTTTATTACCATAAAATGATATACTGAAAATTCCGAACGCTACTTATGAAATAATTAATAATAACCCCTGTCATAGTCGTCATAAACTTAAAAAATATTATAGAGAGAAGAAATGATGGGGAAGTTTATATCATTTGAATCACATCTCCGACAATTAAAAAGAAACATGTAACCATAAAATATCAAATTAAAATACCCAGTTATAAGAAGCGCAATAAGAATGAGTAACGCACTTAATTTATCTACTACGCAATTCCATAGAATCATACATTCTTGCTAATAATAATTGACTATAGCTATGTTAACCATTCGATTGCATGATTAGTTAGTCAGGCACGTTTCTCACTGACTAATTGTAGGATTATACGCGAGGATGAATCACATATCATCGTGGATAATTACACATTATCTGTAAGGCGATTGTCTTCCGGTGCTATTATTAAGATCGCATATGTTACTAAGACGAAATATGCACGTTTACTTTTCATATGATGATGTGATACCACAAACAATTGTTAATGGAAATTGTGTTTTATTATTACAGAGCGCAAGCTGTTCGTTGGCATGCTGTCGAAAAAATTCACGGAAAACGACGTTAGGAACATGTTTAGCGCTTACGGAATGATTGAGGAATGCTCGGTACTGAGGGATAGTACCGGGAAAAGTAAAGCCTGTGCCTTCGTTACCTACGCTAGTAAGCAGTACGCGATCAATGCCATCAAAGCTCTGCATCATTCCCAGACAATGGAGGTGAGTACAATTATAAACGATAGAGGAAGCACTTTACATAAAATTTACAGTGTTTTAAGTCTGTTCTTAAATTAAAATTAAAACTAAAGAAAAAATTAATTGTAATTATTAATTTTAAAGTGATTGGAGCTATTAATTTTTTAGTAATTAATTAAGTAATGTTCCTAATTTTGGTGAACAAGAAGTTATGAATTGTACATTAATGTAATTTATGTAATTTTATCTGTCAAAGTATTAAAGTTGTTAATTTTGATGTTAAGAATTCCTAAATCGGGGGTTTTGCGCGTAAAGCACCGCGGTAGCTAGTGTTCAAATTATTAGTAGTTTACTACAACTTTAACAACTTTAATACACATCTTGATTAATAATTTAAATAACGTCATCTGATATTCTATCTCAGCTATCTCTAATAATAAATTAAAAATACATGGGCAACTTCTCATACAGAAATAATGCAACTTTTATAAGAATGTGAATTATTTTATTCATTTATTTGCTTTTTTAATCGCGTACCATTTATTATTGATCTATCATCCAATGATTTTGTTTTTCGTCTTTCACCATTAACCTTTTTGCATGTACGTTTTCTACAATTAAGTAAAACTACTAAAAGATAATGAAAACTTAGTTGCTTGTGGAAATAATGAGCAGTCCAATGAGGACATGCAATCTGCTCTCATATTTATATCGCAAGGAAGAACTAGGTCGCGAGGACTCCGATCTTTTAAGCGGGGAAAACAGTGTCGTGAAGACTGGCAGATGACGACACAAAGCGGGTTGCATACAAAGTCTTCGTAGATCGTTTCTTTTCGTGACAATTCAACCGAGTCGTCGGATGTATTGGCTCGATGCCACTGTCACCCGATGAAACATCCGTGTGCATCCACAATCCGACTAGTCACCTCGGTGAAATATACCGATTTAACTCGGGGTAACTAAAACCGAGCGAGAGAGTAAAGACGGCTGAACTGGTCGACATCTTGGCGATTCAAAGCTCGCCAAGACTTTTCCATCTCCCCTTCTCTCCCCATACTCCCCAGCTACCTATATGCTAGAATTGGTATGAATAGGTAAATTACCGAATCTCCATTCGGCATCGTTCGAAAATAGTAAAACGAACTACACGACATTATCGATTTGGATGTTAAAAATATGTTTATCAAATTATATCAGGTAAGAAGAATAGTCCTTTCTTTTGCTGTAGTTTCTATAAGAATGTTCTTTGACAAGGAAATAATAGATTCTGCACTAACTTGTAATTTTCCAAAAAATTTACAATAGATATTTAAAAAAATATATTTCCTAGACATAACTGATACTTTCTTAAATATTGTATAATGATTTGATCTTCACTATATTAGATATATGTTTAATTTATTCTTTACATAAGTATGTTAACATACTTGCTTTAAAATTTTTTGCGCTATAGTATACATATGGGACATAGGTAAAATTCTTATGAATTTTAAAGTGAATGAGATAAATTTCTTTCTTATTTATTTGTCTACTTCGTATCAAGCTCTTTTGTCTTTTCAATGCGCTTTGCGGTATTCAATTGTTAGACATACAATTTTGTTTCATTAATATAAGACTCACTTAAATACTTAACAACCTCATTAACCACCTCACAAGATATATTTGGCGACGGTACGCCTATGCAACGTACTATTTCGAATGGTAAAAGCGAGTTGTGCCAAGGCATGCAAGCACGAAGGCAATTCCACTTTAATATTACGAATATTTCCGGCTGTAGGTTCTTCGAACTTGCTTATTCGTCGCTACCGGCGCAACCGGCACGCCGATTTCGCGTCTCCAATTGCAGGCGCATTGTGCATGGTGCATCGACCTTGCGATTCGTGTGTATATCGTCTCGCGTACCGTCAAATGAGTTTCTCTTTCCACCAATGTAATACTCGATCACCGACGAATCCGTTCTCACGCCAATGTTGAACTTGGACTTGAACCAATAATGTATGTCGGATTCAGGTGTAAAATGACGCTCGGTACGAAGAAGTACGACGAATGTTCTGAGCTAACGAGAGAAATGTCAAATTGTAGCAAGAACTTTTTCAAGAATTTGGATTGATTATCACTGAAATAGCGACACAATTTTGAGATATAAATATCTCTTAGAATTAATATACAGAAAGCAAATAGGAAAAGTAATTATTTATCCGCTTCCCCCTCTCTCTCCACCTCATACTTATCAATCATGACATTAGTTATTGGAGATATTTAATCAGTATTATAAGACACAGCAAGATTTATTTTTATATATCTTATGATTCTCTCATGAATGAATCAATAACAATACAGGTTTTCAAAATTCTCTTTTTTATAGATCACGGTATACATCATTAAGAGAAAATTTAACGTCTTAAAATATTATGACACTTTATTACACATATTGTTTACGATTACGTAACATCAATGCGTCGTACAATTTTCAGGGCTGTTCGTCGCCATTAGTCGTAAAATTCGCCGACACGCAAAAGGAAAAGGATCAGAAGAGGATGCAGCAACTCCAGTCGAATCTCTGGAACATCGCGGGAGTCAACATCACGCCGCATTACCTAGCCGTACGTGTACTTAATATTTTATAATAAAAGCTCTTTGGCCGATATCAAAGATTCCATTTGCATCGAGAACGAGAACTCTTCATGGCTCTATCGTTTGAGCGTCTTACATTCATATGCATTATCTATCCTTTGTGACTTCCTTACATAGCAGTCTCAATTTTGTTATGCAAAATATATCTTTAAAAAAAGACGTTTCTGAAGAATATGATTCGTATTCTTTGAACACGTATAGCCACTAAAGTTTTGTTTTCATTGAATGTTTCATGAGATTTGCATAAAGCTTCACAAGTGTATCCTTTGGCAAATTTGTGATTGATCCTTTCTTAGCAGAAATTTGATGAAAGGCTTGATTAGAAATCTAAAGATATTTAAACTAACTTGAAGTAAAAGAAATTTTATACTAATTATTTAAATAAATTAACAATTTTCGGCAGACTTAAGATAAAATATTCTTGTATCTGTAGATCTTGTAAAACGAATGCATCGCAACAAATTTATGGGATATAATTTTGATAATGATTGATGAATGTTATGTTTACTTGTAGAACGACGCGCATACATTGACGCCTGCATCGTTGCAACTTCTGCAACAGTTGCAGGCGACGACGAGTGCTGCGACTCCGGTCGCCGCGAACGCGGGAGCGGCGAATGCACTGTCGAATGTACAACATCAGTTACTACTACAACAACACCTTGGCCTTGGTGCAGCAACACCTGCGCACGCAGCACCCCCCGCTGTGCCTAGTCCAGCAGAGATCAACCCCGCGAATCTGCAAAGTCTAGCTACCCTCGCGTCCCTGAGTAACACCGCTGGTGAGTATGGTTAGTGTCGATTATTATTCTTTTATTTTTGCTTATTTGCGCTTATTCAGTTTCCGTTTTTTGATGATAAGAGATTTTTAAATAAAATTAATAGAAATCCAATCTCTTGAAACGAGATTGAATCTTCTCAATAATAATAATAATGTTTGTTATTTAAATTAGTGGGAGAGAACTATGATATAAATTCATGAATCTGTTGTCTATCGCATCAGCATTATTCTAATAACCATAAAAATTTTTTTATTGAATTTTATGTAAAGACGTATTAATGTATATAGTATATACAATGCGAATATATTAAAATCGGTAAATAATTGTCATATATCTTAAGGGCAAATTTATGTGTGTATATGTATGTAGGTATATACATATTTTTTATTTTAAGTTTAAGATTGCAAGAGTAAAGTTCTGTGAACATTTATTTTGATATCTATGAAAGTTGATAATATTTTTTGTCTTTTTGTCGTTGGTACTTTTTATTCATACCTATATTTTATACGAATGTACATTTTTATGATTAATGATAGAAATTTTCGTAGTATCACATACGCTTAAAATGTACCCAGCCGCCAGTGCATTTACATTTATATCATACGGATTGCGTCAGTTCTTTCACACTTCTAATATTAGTACTTATAACTGTGACGTTTGCAATCTTTAACTTCTCTCTTTTAAATGTGCAAGTTTAACTTCGTCTCGTCACCTTTTGACCCCACTCTATACTAGTGTTCCAGTGCTTATAGAAGATCTATTTTCGTGAACAAGTTAAAAACGTAAATCTTGCGCGCGGGAAAATTTAAATATATAATTCCCCTCGAGAAATGATCGGTTTCTGATAAAAAATATGTCAATTGCGCACCGTTATTCCCAATGTAAAATATCATAGAATATGATCGATTCTCTTTGCCTAGCAAAATGAGATTTTATCCGTTTCTTCGCTAAAATTACTCGTCCGCGCAGTCTCATATCGGTGTCAGAATAAATTATATTATTTCGCGCTTACGTTCTCCAACTTCCACCGCGTACGATCGCGTCCCATGGGTCATATCTTTTCGAAAGTTATAACGAAACGTCCTGCACCAGCTTACCAGGCAATAATAAAATTCTACGTTTAATGGGACCGGGAAGGATGTCAGGACGATGATATACATACCTCCTATACGAGTCTATCATTATCTTTATTCTGACACATATGTTTACCATTTATTGCTGCGGAACGTATGGTGGTTCAATGACGTTCCAGTGTCACGCAATGAGTTCACATATACACGAACCAAACGTGTAGAATAATATGTAGCCTACTTTCGATATGCAATGAAGAGAGAGTTTAAAGCTTGAATTATATAAAATAAATATTTAAAATGCATAAACTTAACAGTAATTAAAATGTTAATATTCTTAATATCACCAAAAATACCATTGAGAAAGAAAGATGCTCTAGAAAGATGTGTTGTAAAATTACTTTAGATTAGGCAAATTTTGATTTAAGCTCTTTTCGCCAACTGTTAAATGGTACGTTATATTCATCGTCATGGCATATAAATCTAGAGCGTTAAGGCTTTCTACAATAAATTCTGACGCATTATGTTGCAGCAAACGCGGGCGTGTCGCCAATGAGTATGCAGAACCTTGTCACTCTGGCAGCTATGACCGGCGGAAACGGCAATCTCCAGGTGTCGCCAAACAGTGAGTAGAGAATATTTTGCGAGACGCATAATCAGAGAACACATTATGTTCACTAATGTGCAGCTGTAGGTTCCGTTCGGAACTGTCCGGTGCTTCGAATTATATGCATAACTTCGGACCACGTTATATTGTCCTCCTACCAATTGTACAAAACACCTGTATGCTTATGCGTCACGTATGTTACTCGCGGTAGACGGTAAATCCGCTTCAGCGTAGTCCGAGTTTAATGATTGCATGCGTTGTTAAAGTTCCAGGCGAATGGGTGAACTGTCCACGCTTTTGTAGGTATGCATGGTAAAGCGGTCGAAGTCGTGCCGCGATTACAATGACAGTATATAATAATGCGACAGCGTGTTTAAATGTGTCTTCGCAAACTGTATTAACAGTCTGTAATTGTAATGACGGTACGATGAGAACAAGTGTTCCAGAATATACCATACAGTTATATACCTATAGTATATCCTAGAAGCTAATCGAGAGGAAAAAATGTTCTACAAACGGACATTTAATTTCAGTTTCACATTTACAGGTCGCATTATGTTTTATGTTAACCCTAATGAGTCACACTTCCCGAGAATCCCGTAAAGGTCACACTGGGTGAAATACACCCCAGCGTGTTTGCACGTGTATAAAAAATTGTAGGTGACCTTAAAAAAAAAAGAAAAATATCCTGTTGTAGTTTAAGTCTTCCTTAAAAAGACTGTATAGGTTTGATTTGCAAAAAAACTACCTGTAGATGACGGCAAAAGGCCCATTTCCACTGGTTTACTGGGTCGTCTTTGAAGTCAAAAAAACGCTGGGGTGTATTTTACCCAGTGTGACTCATTAGGGTTAAAAAACACAGAAAATTTTGAAATAATAATATTTATTGAATATGCAAATTAGCTAAAAGCTAAACTAATTAAATAATATTGCGATTAATATTTCAATTACTCACAAAATTATTATCACAATAGCTTTTCATAGTATTATTATTGTCACAGCATTAAGAAAGAATGATTAATCGTGAAATATGTTCATTAAATGGTCATACAAGGCAGCATATTAAATGAAACGTATCGAAAATTTTAGTATCTTTATCGTATTGTGTGTATCTACATTGAACTGTGTAAATGTACAAAGTTTGCAGGTAAGATGTGCGTTTCCGTAGTTAAATGCGTAATTACCACCTCTCATCTATATCAACAAAACTAACACACCTTTGTTACTTTGCATGTACACGATATGACGTTTCTTCTATGATTTATGTAAAGTCAACAGAAAAGTAAGTCAAGTATGCAGAATGCTTAATTGCGTTTTGCACACGTAAAGAGTTGTACAAGTATTATTTGCAGAGAAACAAGTTTTTTCATACAGTTGAGTTGTAATGAACAGTCCAGTCGACATTGAACAGAAATAGTAAATCCTAATATTGCAAGATAAAAGATTAGAAATGTTATTCTTCATATGCATATTCTTGCATTTATTTCAATAATTTATGTTACATTCAGCTATATAATCAGGAAAGTGAATTATCGGTGATACATTTCAGTTATTAATATAAACCGGCGTTTATTTATTTGAAGGTACTGTTCTATACTAATTTATAACAAATATAACAAAAAAGTATAATCATTAATAATTTACTTAACATTTTTATTGTGCTTTTTAACTTGTAAATGTCGATTCTATCAATTTATTGCACTATTGCAATTTATAATATAAAATTGTTTTCATAAAATAATTATTATTTTATCGAGTAAAATATTCAAATAATAATTTTCTCATGTTACAATGTGATAGCAAAAATATTTTTTGCAGATGTTACCAACTCGCCTCGCAATCTTGATTTATCGTATTAATTTGATACAGGTAAAATTGTTGACTTTGCAAATTGTTTAGTGGCAAGTAAAAATATAATATCGATAGCATCGTTGGAAAAATTTCGTCAAAGCTTTGTTTCACGTTATTATGCCATATACATAATTATCGACTGCTTTTGCTAATATCGCGAACGTGTTTTGTGTTTCAGCATTAAGCGGCCTGGCGAATTCGACAGCAGGTATGTCGCTATGTACGTGTCATATTGCCTGGTACAGTATTAACAATTACTAAATTAATTTTGATCATGCAAAAGGGGACCTAATCCTGTTGATGGTCTGATTTCCTCATTTCGCTTATTTAATAGTGTACGTGCACGTGTGCGAGTGTGCACGTGCTTACACTTTCCCTCCCTTTCCCTCCTTCCCTTCGAATTTCCCCATATTCTCTGTTTCTATCAATGTATCAATTTTCATGGTGGACATAAATCCGTTTTGTATGACTATACCGTAATTAATAAGGATTATTCTGATGAGTACAAGATATCAAAGCAAATATTTCGATAAAATTTCAATTAATATAGCTAATTACGATAAGGAATTAGATATGTAAAGATTTTTCAGATATACATATATTAGAAATCGTACATGTTTTTAATAACGTGACGATCGAGTTTTATTTGTCAATTTACTAATGATTTCTTTCTCTAGAACTTACCATAAAATTTTTAATATTTATTATGTTTTTGATTTTGCATTAAAATTTATTAAATAAAATTGAATTATACATATACAATACAAAAATTAGAATCACAATATATAGTAATATTGCAATAGAAATTTACATAAGAGCATATGGCATATTTTCCCGCAGAAATTATATTTGCCGACTGTTTAATTGTAAAGTTTGCATTTATGCTATTATGTAAATTTGTATACGACAATCGTAAGCTGCAGGTAGAAATAGTCTATTATTTTTATAACGCGCTAGATATGTTATAACAAATGGCATTACAATCGCATACTTTACGTTTCTTTATTTTTTTTATGAGAACGTATATCACAATTTTAACGCTGCGTATTTTTTTTCGTGCGTAGCTGCTCTCCTGGGAAAGACAGGAAATACAGGTGAGATACTCATAGGAAGAGAAATTGTTTGACTCGCATTCTTTATCGTGTATCACAACGTAATATATCTTCCTTTCGAATTCCTTTCTTGTCACTTCTCCTCTCTTTATTACATTTGTATATTTTTTATTATTGTCTTCTGTATATTGTAATGCAATATTGATGATATAATTATTGTTGGCTGTAGATTTCATTACTCGTGCGGTAACTTTATTACTCCCCTGCTTCAATCAATGCTGTATTTTGAGTTTTGTACATACCATATGTAATGCTCTTGTGTATAAGTGCTCAGTTATAAAAACTCCAAAAAATTTAAAGAATATATGAGGCGTCCGATGCCCGTTTATTTAAAGTATAAAAATAGATTTAAATACTTAATAATTACAGATTTTTATAACTAAAATGCTTGCAAATAAAAGAGGACTCTCGATCAAGTTTTGCTTTTAATTTTCATTCAAGTATAAATCACAAAAGTATTTTATGTGGAATATTAAAAACGTTAAAAATAATAAAAAAATAGCGTTTAATCAAAATTGCTGAGAAAAATGGTACTGAATGTTATGTCATTGAATTTAACGACCTGAAAGGTCGTTACGATAGTTCTATGACACTATGTACATATATACGTATCCACGTATATGAATAACCAAGCCAATTAGTAATTGATTGCTGCTGCACATTGAATTGTTATAAAAATTTTCGCAGTTATTGAATTAATGCATTAATTGGCAAGACTTCGCTGATGCTTTTAGAAATGTATAAATTTTTATTCTCCATCAATCGTTATATAATTGTAGTTTTAACAATATGTATATGATTTAAATCATTGTGTGTGTATATTTGAGATGTATTGGGAATATACGATTCTTGCACAAACGCTTATCGCAATTAATGGGTGCACGATTATTAGTAATAAGAATTTAATCGGCAACAATACCTGTGCATAAAGAAAAAAAGAAGAGACTATTTTGTGAAACGCTTATTAACCCGGGTATTGGCGCGTGAATTTTTACCATGAAATGATCGTGCATAAAGACGTATTATACTTTCAAATTTTTTCAAATTATTATCATTAATAGGTATCTCGTTATATAGCAAATTTCTATTTTTATACCGAAGAGATATGACATTGCTCTTATGCTCTAATTTAAACTGTTAAAATATTCATTAAATTTCTATCAAGCGAAATATTTTATATGTGCCACACTGAATTGTTTGTAATTTTATTTATTTATGCATATTTCAGATTTATTTATAAATCTTTTTGCATATTTCCTGTTTTAAAAAATAATTTTAATGACATGGATATTTTCACGTCGCTATTTAAACAATTTAATTAAGATTTACTAATCTCCGATGAGATTGTTATCATAAATTTCCTTACTATATAAATTTTAATATTAATAAAATGTAATTATTTGTAATTAAAAATTTAAATTTTTTAATATAAACCTAGACTTAAAAATTAGTGAATATAATTGACGAAGAAAGATTTTCATAAATAATATATCAAATTTTTTGAACAAAGTTGATTTTTATGCTTCTCTTTTAAATAAATTTTCTCATATAAATATCAAGTAGCAATATTTGATAGAATTAATATGTATTGCACAAATACGTTGCTTTTTGCCTTTAATAGTAAAAATTAGTATTAAAAATTTAAATTTTTAAATATAAACCCAGACTTTTAAAAATTAGTGAATATAATTGACGAAGAAAGATTTTCATAAATAATATATAAAATTTTTTGAACATGGTTGATTTTTATGCTTCTCTTTTAAATAAATTTTCTCATATAAATATCAAGTAGCAATATTTGATAGAATTAATATGTTGTATTGCACAAATACGTTGCTTTTTGCCTTTAATAGTAATAACAAACACAGATCGAGCGACTGACGTTGTTGCGATGTCGCATGCACATGAGGCATGCCTCAGAAATAATTAAGCTTGGGTATCGAAATTTATACTTGAGGATCCGTAAAAAATAACGATAATGTTCATCTTCAAGGGTCTACTGGGGGCAGTCTTAGTCCTGTAACATCTCTCACGCTCAATTCCTTGACGGGGACTCCATTAAACGGGCTTCAGGACTCGCTGAGCAACGCCTATTCCAGCTTACAGCAGTATGCAGGTAATTATTTGGCTTGTCAAGCAACTTTCGATGTACACAGAAAATCGTTAAACGCAGTCCACACTGCCTTTCTGCATTCGCGTGAATACGCAAAAGGTTACTTTCTAATAAGTAAACTGTGCGCATTAAAGCTCTCATTGGAAAGACGACGGTGACCGTGGAAAAGAAAGAGTTGCATAGTGAGTAATAATGAATAGATTGCTTGAATCTATATTTCTGTGGATCTTCCCACGTTTTAGTGTCAAGTCGTTCATATGGTTGACTTTCGAATTAACGCATTTGCGCGCCACGCAAACTGTCATATACAATATTCAAGACAATCTGATTAACGCTACGAAATACTATGATTAAAATTGGGGAAAATATCGGAGAGAATTATACTATCCTACTAAATAAAAATTGGTAGTTTTTCCTTGCGTTTAATATTAATCCTTGCACATTTGATATCAAAATTTCAATCCAAGTTATATAATTTTACATCTTCCCTGTGGAACATTACATAAAATCAATGCAAATATGAGATTTTAAAATTGGCCAATTAATTTGCGATTTAAGCAAATTAGCCGCTGGAAGTATTGGAATATGGAAGTGAACCAAATGAATGCTTGAAAGAAAAACAACCGATAGGTTTGCATGTGCCTATTGGAATACCCATGTATCCCAGCGCACAAGATATACTTATGAAAATTAACAAGTGGAAATGTGTGTGTACAGTGCCACATTTGCGAATATTGGAGAGCTTAAAATTGCGCGTTACGTCTTCTCTTATAATATTGTATACATGTATTTTATAGATCATTGAATATTTAATTATTTCTCATTTTATATATCGTATATCGAGCTTATATGCTCATATTATTTAGAGTAGACTGAAGTGATTAAGATAGATTCAATAGTTAAACCTATTTGGTGTGTCTCTGTACGCTGGGACGTGCTAAGGCATAGAGTTTATAACAGTTCCGGTTATTTGCGAAGTGATATAAATCAAGTTTGCGTTTGATCTACAATTAAGATTCAATTAAGATTCATCTGATTACAAAAAAAAGTTATTTAAAAATACATTGCTCCCTTGGCGAAGTTTTCAACATAAGATTTACATCACTTGGAAGAATATATGACTGGAATAATATAGTGCGAGTATCACCAACAACATGTTTGAATTTCAGGGTTCCCCGCGTTCACGGCAGCTGCGGCTGCTGCGGCGGCGGCGGCGCAAAAGACGAAGTTCACCAGCACGGACAAGCAGATCGAGGGTCCCGAAGGTTGCAATCTTTTTATCTACCACCTGCCGCAAGAATTCAGCGACACGGACCTCATCTCTACTTTCTTGCCCTTCGGCAATGTCATATCCGCCAAAGTTTTCATAGATAAACACACGCACATGAGTAAATGCTTTGGTAAGTTGAATTCACGTTAACAATAGGGATACCTAAGATACGAGTGTTTAAACATACAAATAAATTTTGTGCATACAAGTGATACGCAACGCAATACGGACGAATGGAATCCATGTATTCTGCATTTTGCAATTGTTTCAGGTTTCGTATCGTATGACAATGCGTCGAGCGCGCAAGCGGCGATCCAAACGATGCACGGTTTCCAGATTGGCATGAAGCGACTGAAGGTCCAGTTGAAACGGTCCAAGGACGCCTCCAAGCCATACTAGCTGATGTCACACAACGTTCGTAGGTAGATACCAAGGACTTCTCTCGGACACCTTGGCCCGACGACGTCCTTAGTCGGGACGACGCTCGCGCATTTAATTAACAACCGCGATGGTTGATGATTATTCCGTAGCGGAATCGCGTCTAGCGATAGGTCTTATAGGTAGACATGCGAAAGTTATCAGGTGGCAGTATACAGTATTCCACGATACTCTCTAGTCAAGCAGTATTTTCCACGAAGGTAGCGAGTTAACGGGCTATGATCGAGCGTTCTCAGACGCCGAAGAGGAGACGTCGCCGCTCGACACCTTCGCCGTCCTATCGAAACGAGGCTGTGATAATCCAGAAGACTCTCTTGTCTCCGTCGGACTGACTTTTCTTCCGAGGTGCAGGAACGTAATTTATTCTTTTAACGTGTCGCTTGTGCGAACTGTCCCGCCGAACTGTCTTCTCTTTTCTACCTGCCGGTGTATCCGCCCATGTGTGAACACATTCAGTATATTTTTAATCCAACAATCTATCTATTCTGTTCACGTCCGTGCCACGTCGCGATTGTATATCGTATTACATCTGTTAACTTTTCCAGTGCCGAGTTAAATATGGAAATCCTGCTTTCTTTCGATAATCCATTTCGGTAATTTTAACATGGAGACGGGATAGGATTAATGAATCAGTATTAGCTCATTATTCTTTCGAACTTGATTTCGTAGTCTGCGATGATCGATTTCGGAGACTATGACCGATATTTCTAAAGCTCATTCAAATTTAGTGAATCCGACGAGATATAATTAATTAAGATTAATTGTAATCACGCGCAATCAATTCTTTTAGGAATTAAATGAACTGTTTTTTTTTATGTCGAAAGCACCCTTGTGAATCGAATTTTAAGAAACGTTGATATATATGTTGAATATTGTTTATATATTCTCGTCAAGAATAAGGGATTTTGCATGCAAGAGATATGCGAATACTTTATTACGCGGAAAAAAAAATTTACTTGTAACAAGTAAATCCTGCTAGGGACTATTGGAGTAATTTATTTCTTTGAAGCAATGAAATTTTACTTGAAACAAGTAAATTTTACTTGAATTTTTTTCCCGTGTATACACGTGTATAAAAATACACGAAAAATTTACTTGTTTCAAGTAAAATTTTATTTCTTCAAAGAAATAAATTACTCCAATAATCCCTAGCAGGATTTACTTGTTACAAATAAATTTTTTTTTCCGTGTACGCTTTTATAAAAGACAAAGAAATTTGCATGTAAAGGCTTCGTGATGTGATTGTGATATATCTATCCATTTTGAATCTCTTAATTCGACTTTTGCCTTCACGAAAATTACAATTGGCATTCAGTTTTCAAACTAAATGTGACTCCAGCCATTTCTATAAAGACTTCTCTGTTTATACGAGACGTATAAAGACTCTTCAAGTTTAAATATATGTAACTCGGTTTTCGGGTTAAAGTTCATATCAGGCTAAAATTATACCCACAGGGATAGGTTTTATCGGCGCGCATTTAGCGTTAAACGTGCTTATTCATTTCTGGATTCGTCTAGCACGAAGAACACACATAATATAAACATATGGTGGGAATAGTCACGTTCATCGCTAAATGCGCGATGGTATAATACGGGTTTTTCAAATATTCACCCGTAATATTCGCCCGTACTTATCGCACGGTCTCGAAAATATGTTCGTATCTTCGAATCTCGAAGGTGCAAGCCTGGCGGCACGTTCCCGGATAATGCAATCAAACTACATCTCGTTGCAAAGGCTGCCAGTAAAGCTTTTTGTGCTAACTTACTGTTGCACAAAGTGAAATTACGTACGTGAAGTTCACTAACAACGTAGCTTTTCCCTTAGGAGGGTAAGACTAGTTTGCTTTGAATTTTCACGCAGCGTTCGAGTCCGTACCTCGTAACCATTTGACGATTTGACTTTTCTCTTTGTTTTTTTTTTCTTTCTGTATATTTTTTTTAAATTTATTTCTTTCTATCTCTTAATTTCTCTATCTTGTTCTTCATACCAATAACCACAGTAGTTTGAGCTGGTATAATTCAGCCGGCAGATACGAGCTATAAACACAAAGATCTATTTCACTCATTGTAATTATGTCAGCAGCTATTATATCGCGTGTATCTCCTTTATTGTTCGAGACGCACGCAGAATTCGATACGTTTTCACGTGATAATAATATCACTAAGTTTTCTATGGTTAATCACGCTACGACGCTTTATTAGTTAGTAATACTAACACATTGCCATGTGATTTTTTGGGGGGAGGGGGGAGGGATATACAACACCGATCGTCACAGGCGGTGGGTGAGCCAATTGTTTCCATTAAGATAAGAAACTAATTTATGTTCGAGAAGCGAATGTTCTGCTCATCCATTACTTTACTTTATCGCATCACGATTTTGTAATTGTGACGAGATTTTAGTAATCGATAACAAACTGCTTTCGGCCATAAAACTGCTGTAGAAGATACCACGTGTAACTGAACTGCTGCAGTTGTTATCTGTAATCTGAATCTGGAAACTATTGGCAAATTTCACCGATTGCGTTGCATTAGCAACGAGTTTTCACAAATGCGCTGTTAAACACTTTGTTTCTCTTTCCTTGTGACTGTCTGTCAAGCTGAATAAAGTGGACGCTCGTTGCTCGTGTTTAAAAAGGACGACTCGGCAAAGTACCTGCGTACACGATGCACGGTGTCGTCCTCGTTCGGAGGCCCCGCAAACAATTCGTTTGATTCTTCAATGTATTTTGTTCATCCTTACTTCATATCTTTTGTGTGCTAATTGTCTCATCAGACACGCAGCTTTCGAGATATTGTTTTATCGAAACATTATTATAGCTTAATAAAGCAATATCTCAAAGTCATTTTGACTCTTATTTTTTTAATCATCAACGTAAGAAATTGCGAAATTATAACTTTAGCTTTTGATAATATACATATTTGTTCCGTGAAGTCCTCTTCTTTAAGGAACTGATCATATATACATGCATGTTCGTTTTGTAACAGATAATAGCAACCGGACAAATTAAAAATTTGTATGCTTTGTTGTTATCCGTTGTTACCTGAAATAGTCTGTAGAGTCTGCAGAGACAATTGGGCGCAGTAGATCTTCGCGGGGCCTCGGAAGAGCCGTCACCGCGCTCGTTTGCTCGGGGATGAACCTTCATATCTGGTGTGTGGTGGTGACTAACCTGTCCGTGTGTTTGTTTGTGTGCCAGCAGGTGGCCTGTGACGTTGTGACCGTGTACTCTCGATCGGAGTCGCCGTGCCATGTCAGTCTCAGTCAGTCAAATCGGTACCGGTCGTTCGCTCGACCGGTCGATCGATCAGTCACAATTCCCCGGTCAGTTTCTCGATCAGTCTATCTGTGTCTGTCGGTGCCTGTACAAAGAGCAACACCCGCCCACGCGCTCTCACTTCTGCCGTAAGATCCTCCGCCTTGTCGACCTCTTCTGTATCTGTTCATTTCATCCCCACAACCGCTCGCGCGCCCATACCGCCTATCCACGAGGTCGCGACACATCGTTCATACCTCGCCGATTCTTGAACGGTTACCCGGTATCTCGTTCGCACCTGCACATGTAAAACACCGGACGAATCCCCGGACACGCAGGAGAATTCACGATGCTGGGCGAGCGAAAAGTCGCGATCGACCGAGAAAGTGCGCACGAAATGCGGAGGAACATGATGAAGAAGGCCGAGAAAGTGGGACGGAAAGGAGGACGATGCACCGACCGACCGACCTGGGTTCCTCGAGCGAAGCTAACGCGCTATGTTAATTGTCTGTCCAATCTCCCCCCTTGTGTATATACAGATATATATATAATTATATAATGCATATATGTACATACGCATATATGTGTGTATGGTATGTGCGTGCGTTGAAAGCGCGACGAGGATTCTCGTGATTAGGTAACTAATGGTAGGCGACGCTCTACGCTCTCGCGGTGAAAGAGGACGAAAGGACAAGCGAGGAACGTGCGGCACTAGCTGTGCGAGAAATTTTTCTTATACATAACTATACATATACATAGTTATATAAATACATGTTCATAAATCGAATTATCGACTGAGAACTATTTTTATCGGCTCTACTATCGGGATCGCTGTCAACGCCTCGCAGCGCCTGTTTATACATAAATATACATATGCATATACGTGTGTATGTATCGCGGCAAATTGGGCGTGTAGACGAGATATAAATGTGTGTGTATGAAGAAGCACGAGAGACGGAGGCTAGGAAGGGAAACGCGAACGGACGAACAATGATCGTGCGGGACCGATGCGCGTGCGATTTCTTAGGCTTAAATCGTTCAAATATATATACCAAAAACGAAACGGATACAAAGAATTAAAACAAAACAAAAAACCGATAGACAGCGAAGAAACGAATATAAGAGACATTTTGTAGTAATGACTTTGTGATAAGATTGTAATGTATAGGGGACCGTGGTTTCTTACTGAAACTGGGCCGGGTCGCGCTCAGGAATAACACATCAGGCGTCACACATTCGTGCATCCAATTCTGTAACCCCGTCAGAGCGAATATAGACAAGTACACGAGATGCGAAAAATTTTTAATGAATTTTAATATCGGACGAGTTTCCCGACCGCACACTTGCATCGTCTTCTTCGTCGAATTCATGAATTGCACTTTATGCGATTAATCTTAGGTCTTCATGAAAGTTACGTATCGGACGGGTTATCTGGATCGATTCAACGAAACTAAAAGTCTCTCATCAAAGTGATATAAAATGAAAAAAAAAATTGCTATAATAATTGTGAAACAGTTTCGCAATCAGAAAGAAGAGATTCGCTCTTGAATAAGCTTGCATACAAGATATTTTGGGATAACTCATTCTTGACATTGAACGAAACAAATTCAATAAATTTGCTTCTTGGAAGTAAACGGGAAAATATTTTGATTTGTCAAACGTTCTGTCAATCATGAATCGGTTTGTTGATTTCGGATGATTAAATTAACAAACAAATGTGATTCTACGTAAGACTTATCTTTGCATTATTTCTAAAATGATTGATGATCACAATTCTTATTATATAACTTATCGTGAGAAAACAAACGTATCGATATTTACGTTGCGATTAGTGCAATTGACTTTGATTGAAGTAGAATTATGCATCTTGCTTTTAAGTGCAGATAACATATAAATAAAATTAATATTAATAAATCATAAATGAATAAATAAAGAGTAGAATATTTCCGAAAACACGTGATAAAACGATTAGTATAAATATTTTCAGCTGGACGAACATCGCGAAAATTGGTTGCACGACGAAGCTGTGCGATGATTGTATTTGAACGAAACAAATCAAGATCGTACAAGGATATATATACAGGGTTAGTGATTTAAAAAAGAAGTCATTTTAAGTACTCTAGTCTGGATGTAAAAATGCCTTCGTGGATGTTAATTTAACATAAAAATGTGAGACATTTTAAAATCAATCGCGTTTAATTAGATTACATTGCATAATAAGAATTAATATTTTAAGAATTTGAATTAATGCAAAATAGATTTCTTTTCTCATATTTTATACTTTGAAATTATTATTCTCTGTTTATTTGGATCCTTTTTTTATTTTTTATGATTTAAACGCACGAGTATTACAAATAATCTTATTTTAATACATTTTCTATTTTCCACGATTCCATTAAAAATAAAACCGCCTTTTTTCGAAATTTGTTTGCCACATTAATTATCGAAGCGGCAGAATCTTGCGTAACTTTCTCTTACTATTATCGTGTCACCTTTCATAATCGCACACACAGTCGCACACTTCCAGTTTCGATAAAATACATATTCTTCAATTTATTTCTTTTCTTGCATAGTCTTGTCTATATTAAGCAAAACAAGTTTGCGTGCACTCAATTATTGAATGATAGTATCTATTTCTATTGTCTTTTTAAAAATAATGGATATATATTGCCTTTTTATTTTTTTTATTTTTGGAATATTTTAAGTAGAATAATCAATGTCATTTCTGACTTGAGAATTAAATGAGAAGGTTATTTATTTGTGTTTTGGATGGGTTTAGATATAATAATGATTTCTCAAGATACCTTTAAAAACAGAATCAATTCTGTTATTCCATATTGGTAATTATCATTTACGATTAAGTGTACGCCTTGTTTTGTCACCAGCAACATTCATGCACACGTGCGTCAGACCAAATAAACGGAGCATCGGCGTCATTACAAGATAAAATATGTGCAAGCGGGCAATGTTATCTAACATTTGCGATTGATCTTTGAGTAGTAGAGAACGTCGTGCTCCGGATTACCAAAGATGTGTCTTTAATTAATTGATGTACTTATGCAACGCTAACGACTAATCCAAATCAGTGTTAAAGGTCTACGCAATGAATAAGAACTATTTCTGTATAGAATCGTATGTTATTGCCTCATATGTGATGTAAGCCGATAAATGACAAAATCTACAGTTGCTTATTCTTAAATCATATGTACTTAGAAAACTGAGAGTATTCCATTATATGAGAATATTCTTATTGATATGCTTGAAAATGTTAGATAAAAAAATTATTTTTTCATCTTCTAAATTGTTATAAGTATGAATTTTAAGCAAATTATTTGAGATTATTGATTATAAAATTTAAACTATTAAAAGATGATACCAGTACCAATCGGCAAAAGTCAATTAAACCTTTAAACTTTTTTGGTATATATGCGTACAAATGGCAAATGTGCAGTCACCACAGACATATAAGTAATAATCTCAAAATTATATGTAAAATATTATAAGTTTTAGACAGGAATAATTTGATATTCAACACTTAAACTATGCGTAGATGGTTAACACTGATCGATTAAATCAATCAACTAACAATAGAAAATGAGCACGCATACACATTAGTTTTGTGCGTATATACAAATAGAGCCTAGTCACAAATATTGTTTAATGATTGAAAAATCGCTTCTATGTTCGTGTCATTTTCATCATTGTTCTTCAGCACGTGCGTTGACACTGTTGTTAGTGCTACGTTTATTATGGCTATTATTATTGCTATGTTTATCTTTACTAGTTATACCTGTTATTCTAATTTGATTACTATTATTATAAGAGAAAATTCTTAATATTACTTAATACTATTATTCTATTACTATTATCATTATACGATTATTATTATTTTATTACTAGTATTATATGTTTATATTATCAGTACTTCTGCCAATGATGGCGATACTACCATTGGCATTTATTATTACTATTATGACTATTATTTCTATTACTTTTATATGTATTATTACTAGAGCACTTTGCGCGCAGAGATTGTGATTATCATCTATTATTGCTGATAATATCGATCGCTCGCTCGCTAATTTAGTGTTGGCAATGGCAGACTATCAGTTTAAGTCAGAATCAGAAACATTTAAGTACTTTTATGTCTGTTTTTACAGGATATATGATTTAATATATATGAAGAATTAATTCATTCACTGTAAAAACGAATCGCGTATTATGAGCGATCATTACACGGTCAAATAAGGATCACTTGTTGAGACGGTTATTTCCAAATGAAGTATATGTTATAATAATACGGGATAATGTATGAGCACGACGAATAATTTATTCTTATGTTCGTTTTTATGTTATTCACCCAAAGATTGAATACAAAGTGGTTGACGAAAGCGAAATGTGACGTTTGAAATGTCTTTTTTTCAGCGTTCGTCAAAATAGTTGCAAATGCTTGCAAATTTTAGTGACATTATACAAAATACGTTTTTTTTTTTTGTAAGAAATATAAACACAGAGATTTTGTATCTCAAAGAAACGGAAATGACTAGGTAGATATTTTTGGCATTATTTTATATAATCATTCCCTCCTTTCTTATGTAACTAAGAGATATTTACTCTTATATTGTTTATCTTATAAACGTTATCAATAATACTTAACTAATTTTGCGCTGCATTAGTAATATAAGTCTTCTCTCCTTATCTTTCATATACACGAACCGATCAATTCGGTGATCCTATTCGACCAACATTTCAATGGTACGACCGTCTATCCGAATTATTATTACACGATTTTTACAATTGTAATTTAAATCTGTTGATAGAATATGTTTTTGTTTTTAAATGTTTGAGCTATTACCTCGTAAGATTATTGTTATACTGTTGAGTATACCGTATTTGCGTCGTTAACAATCTGTCGTGCTTCTTTATTTTTGTTTTCTTACATGTTAAATCGAATTTTTGTTCTTTTTTTTTAGTTTGTTCGTCCACCGCGTTTCTCTCCTCTGATACAAAATGTATGTCTTTTATTTATTAAAAGATGGGAATGCGCCACTATCGGAGTTAACAAGATGATGAATCGTGTCCAGTCAAATGCACAAATCTACTCTTGATTTTAATATGTTGAGTGTCGGTCATTGTGGTCATTGTATGTGAACACGTTGCTGAAGTCATATTTTAATCTTATAAGACGAAAGCAAAATAATGTAACAGAATTAATGAGAGCTAGTAATTGGTTTAATTAAATTGTTAATAGCTAATAAAAATCCTGAATTTGATTGTAATAGAAATGCTTATACGAAAATAATATATGCCAATATGAGACATCGAAATTCGTTCAGTATTTCAAATATTTGTGCTCAGCACTCAACATGTTAAACGTTTTAAATATTGTAAATGGTGCGGTATTCAGTACTTAACCAACTGCAAAGAGTACTTAGACGTGTGAATGGTAATTTATCAAAACACAAATTTTTAAGAGTGATATTTTTATGAATTTATAACTCAAGTTGACTCTCAAGTAATGATGTATTTTATCAATACCTATATTAAAGTATACATGAGAGGCAAATTTCTATTCCTAATGGATATTATCAACATCTATATACATAACTTAAAAATCACGAAAATCATCAAGATGCTTCGAAAGGCGCGATTAATTCCACTCTTTTAATTAGATCGATTTAACCATCGACGAGAACAATCGTGAATAGAGTACCGAGACTTATCGTTGTAATTATTTTACATGCGTATTGGCAATTTTTCGCATACGCGCGTATGTACGTGGCACATACGAACGTGCATTTGTATTCGGGCATTAAATGTATGTTTTTTTTTGTGTATACATCTCTACATATGTACAGAGTACCTATGTATATGGATGTATACATACGACGTGAGTGTTGCGTATGCGATGGTATTTGCCTTCTGTCGCCGTGTGTAACGCCGCTCCGCGTTTATTCTTAATCTACCACTTTTTGTTTAGTTCTTTCATTTTTCTTTTCTTTTTTTTTTTGTTTAATAGCTATTGTTCGACCTTAAACAATCGGCGGCGGAACCGCGGAGATTGTCGGCCTGTATCGTTAAATATACTTATAAATTTTCTCTTTTGTTTCGCTTAATTTACAATGCGATCAGCATGTGGCGTATGTTGAAAATAACAATATATATATTTATTTTGTTGTTTTAATTTTTTTCTTCGCTTTACTACCATTCCCATGATCCTAATCCCTTGATTGCCATATTTGACCACCGCTTTAGCGGAAAGCTGTAGAAAAATTGTGCAAAGTATTTGACCACCCTTTTCATGTTTGGTTTACACTATGGTTTCGATTTAACCCCTTAACGATAGAATGTCTTTTTCAAAGTACAGAAAACTATTTAAATGTTGATAAATGAATGATTAATTTGCTCATGAAAATAAGTTGCTAATAAATTTGTTTATAATTTATAATTGTCAAATGTGATACTATCGCGATAACAATGATTTATCGATTGTAATATCTGCATATAGCAAAATCTTACAGATGTATAATGAATACCTAACTTAAGGGGTTAATTCATCGTAAATGAGTAAAATAGCTTTATATACATATCTTTTACATTGTACATAACTGTATGTGTACTGCGTGCTCCAAAGATACTAACAATGCAACTATAGCAACTGATGAAAAAAATGTTGCATACAAATAATTAAATTTTTTATGCAGCATAATTTGCATAATCTCCTAAAAAATTTTATTTTTTATTTACGCGAAGTTGTTTATTTTACAAATAAATTCCATTTTTAGAGACAGTAAATTAAAAAAATATATAAATTGGAGCAAAATAATTAGTTAATTTTGATCTTCTGTTGGCTCATGTGACTTCGAAGCAACATATATATGATCAATTTCTTATGCTAATATCAAAAGAATATCTTTAAATTGTTCATTGTTTTTAAAAACACGAAAATTCCAAAAATAAATTTAATATAATTCGACACTTATCACTAGTTTAATGAAATAAAATCAATATTGATTTTCGAAAAAGAATGATATATTCGTTCAGACATGCAATGCACAGCACTTCCAAAATAAACATAAAACAATTCTATTCTATTTTTATGTCATTCAATGTATACTTTTCTAGCGTTTTTAAAACTTTTTTTATTTAGCTGTTATTTATATAAAAAATCAATTTCCATTTAAATATAAAATTTGCACAACAAACAATTGCCCTTTCTTGCAACACTTTTCAACAAAATATCCTTTTATTATTTTATATATAGATATAATTGTTGTTTCGTTTCTTTAATTATCATTGATATATAAATATCAAAATTTGGATCACGGGATGATTAATAGACAAAAAACAGAAAGTAAGAATGTTTGAGTGACTGATTTAAACAACTGATTCAGTGGCTCTTGGAAATAAATCGCTTCGATTTCAATCTATATATGATACCTACTGAAAATTTCAGAAATTTTCTCGATCAGAAAGAAGCTAACAGGAAACCACTTTTTTATCATAATCTTATCACTTTTACACGTTATATAGGTTTTGTACGTAAATCGGCAAATTCACGAGTCATTTAGTGCGGACAAACGAGAATAGTCGTAATACTTGCTTTCAGAAAGCTATTTTATTTTTGCGACTTTTAAATTAAATATAAGAGTATTTTTTCAATTTATTTTTAATTATATATATTAATTAAGTTAATATATATGCACTGTTTATTAAGTTCCTATATTGCATTCATGTCGATGTTGAAAGCAGTATTACTTCAAGTTGGGATGCAATCTAAATGTAACACTTATTAACACGTATATTGGGGACTTGACATAAAAAAGTCTATAAACATTGTATTTTTAGAAAATTATTTTTTGTTTTATAAGATTACGTGCCAAGACATATTGATAACAGTGCAAAATCTGTCACTGTTGATAAGAACATTCGTAAAGTACAAAATGAGAATAAAAGAACTTTTTATAAATAAATAAAATACAAAAGATATTTTAAATTGTATGACTTCTTTCAGAATTTCTTTCCTGATATTAACAATCTTTTTTATGTGTCAAGCCTTCGATTACATGAGTATGCACAAGTTTTGACCTTTCTTTTGTTGTCTCATTCAGAGAGCTGAGAGAGCATATATGATGAGTTGTACAGAATCCGCACGCACACCCGCAACAATCATTCGACGAATTAGTATGTAGACTGTACATAGGCCGTACCTAGTTCGTAAGGATATTTTTTGTACGCAGCAAAATCCCGAGTGAGTTATATTGTATCGTCATCGTCTGCCATGATTTCTGTGGAGAGTACGTGTGTTCACAGTGGCGCAAAGAAGACCGATGCGATGCTCAGATTCAATTTTAATAAATCAATTTGTAATAAACTTGTCGGATTTACTATGATGCATCAATATTTTGTAGATACCATACAATACAATACAATTACAAAAAGTCAAAGAGACATAATTTCAATATTTATTTTATCATCCTATGTCCTTTGTTTATCATTAAATGATCGTGGATAAAATACTAATGTTCTTTAGTAATTTTCTTCACTAATGAACTTTTTCTAATATACAGATAGAAATGCGTAGATATGCATCTGATTTGATTCTCATATAAATAAATTTTTAAAATATTACATATAATGCAATGGCGCAATTAATTTTTAGTAATAATGCCATTTAAAAATAAAAATGTGATGAACGAGGCTATTATTGCATTTATTATTATTGGTTAAAGTAAAATGTTCAGAAAAATTTAACATTTGAATTCCCTGTAATCGGAGATTCTCAAAGAAAATTTTGATTTAGAAAAAGTCCAACGCTGTTGGTAAAAAATGCCTTAAATAATTATGTTTTTTACTGATATAATTTCTCTGTTCAACGAAAGAATTTTGAATATGTATATCGACGCATCGGTTGGAACGAACTAGCGACAGCTGCTGAGTTTGTTACTCTTATCATGTAAATACCAGTCATAATATTGCGTGTTTAACTAGTAGAGGCGAGTCCATATAACTATTGTAAATAGCAACGTTTAACGGACCATGATGTGATGTGCGTTCCCGCCTTTAACGGAACTCCGCCACTGTGTACACGCGTTGGCGATTATTCCCGGGTGGGTGCATGGAAGCATATAGGAATGTTGGAAGTCTATGCATAGTCTACGTGCAGAATATTTGAAGCATCACTCACGAAAATTGTGGCTCGTATTAGTGCTTCATTTAGTGTTAAAGGTGGCCATATAATTTTCAGTCTGTAATAACATTATGCGACACTCAGACAAATAAAACTTGGAACTTAACTGCCACATTTATCGATAAATATAATAGCTATTATCTAATTTAATAGCAAAGTGGTAATTTAGGACTGGATATTCTATGTAAAGTGACTCGATATTCTAAAAGTGTCAAAAGCAGAGAAAAATATTATAGAGAAATGTTTTGATATCAGTCTATTAAAAATAATATTAAGTTAATTTAAATTTCTATATGGAACTCCTTCTATTCTGCAACAAATTTCCTACCGAGGAATACTTTTACTCTTACTTCACACAATAGGTACACTTTGTATATTCTATGCGCAGACTATTGTTCATATGTGAATGTTTGACGTCCATATAAGAGAATAAACAATGAACTTATACATATAGAAAGAAAAATTATAAAGTTAATACGTTAATGTTCTTTTTTTTTTTATCCTGAGGTGTATCTTCAAACCGTTCTTTGGATCTTGCAAATCGCATTCATCGACGGAGAAGAGGTACAACGATAAAACTCGTTATCGATAGCCGTCGACTAATTGTTAATTGCATCCGTAATTCGCTTTTAGTGAATTCGTGACTGGTTTAGGTGTCTAAGATATTGCACTTAAGTCAGCAAATAATCGCGCCTGCAATTAAAAATTTCTCAGCCAACCAGAATTTATAAGAGTAACTATCTCTGAAATGTATGTCGCTCTCGATGTTCGATTTATACAATGCGGGTCCTTTCTAGACTGTGGCAAATGACATATGCACATACATATATGTATACGTAGGATGTATCATAAATGTGAGCCGCTACTTCAGATACGTATTCTACTCGTCAAAATAAGCAAAAAAGTTCATATAAAGATATGTCCAAAAATGCGTCATTTACAGTCATGTTTGAGTTGAAATTTAAACAAATTACAAAACGTATTATTTTATTTTTAACAATATAAAACAGTAGAAAATAAAAGTAATATAAAACAAATCTTAAAGCAAATGTTTCATTCCCATGCCAAAATACACTGCTCCGCCCGTCTTCTTAGCGATCTTTACATTTTTCACCCTTTTACAAACACATTTTTGGATATATATGTTTATATGAATTGTTTTGCTCATTTCGATGGGTAAAATATGCTCCTAAAGTAGCGGACCCACATTTATATAATACACCCTTAATACATACACGTATACATATACCTAGGTATATGATGTTTATAACTTGGAATCACGTTTAATTTAATGTATACCTATATAAAAATTAATCGTGGAGCAATTATTTATCGGTCAATTAATTTCATAATTAATTGACCGATAAATAATTGCTCCATTTCTTTTTGAAATTGGAAAAACTGAAAAAACCGAATAACATAAAAGTCACATAAACTTAAAATTATTAGATTATATACAATATATTATATAATGTTTCAAATTTATAATATTCTAAAAGTTAACACGTTTCATAATTTTCCAATTAAAAAGATAATATTTATTGATACTTAATGCGGTTAAAAACTAACTTTCTTTGCATTAAATATAAGTGTGTATGTGTGTGAGTCATCACTTTAGTCATCACTTTTTTACTTTTATGAATTCGTTCTTTATCGTTGCTTACGTCTAGAATCGAGCCTACACAGTATCACTGTATAAATATAGTGACTCGTAAAGTCAGCTATGTAAACCCGATCGACTCGAAAGAAAACGCGAATCAACCAATTTATATGACTTCGATGAAAAATAAAGCATCTTTATTTTGGAAACGTCATAACATTCGAAACGACTGATTAAAAGGTTTCTTGCGTTTTCGAGTTCACGCGCGGATTCGTGAACTAGATAAATTATTTTTACTTATGGTAGAAGCTAATAAAACAAATTTAATTGTTGTTGTTATTCCAGAATAAATACTAATTTTACTTGAATTTACTGTACAAAATGTATTTATCACAAAAATTTGATTATATCGCCGAGTGTGCACGTTATTGGGTGACAAGGTTTTTCCAATAATAATTTTATTTATTAATAAAAATTTGCCTAAACGATGCAGCCTAATCGAGAAAGTTACATTGAGAATGTGAACGAGTAGCTCTTGGTCATAGAAAAAAATTTGCGTGTGCATTCAGATTTTCTTTCTGTCTCGAGACAGTAAAGAGATTAGCTTAATTTCGCTGACACGAGTAATAATGAAAGAATTGCACATATGTAGTGTGTCTCTGAACAGCGTCAGATTTATGGTTTTATCGTCTTTTAAGAAGCCTTAGTAAGCTTTAGTAAGAAGATGATTATTTTATGATTGCAATATTAATTTGTGACAAATGCATTAAAATTAATAAACAAATCTAGCAGCTAACGTTTATATTAATGCAACACACTTATAAATTTGATGCATGCATTGTATTTTATGTACATAATAATACTAATGTTTCAAATTCGCGTTTATTCTTTTCAATTAATGCAGTCACAACGTAATATTGCAATTGTTATAATTTTTACGGCAATTTAATGAGCATGAGTGCAAAAATGATTATAGCAAAGCACTTTTTACAAGGTTGCAAAGAAATGTCAGTAAGTACAATAAATAGAGAAAATGACAGTAAGTATACATTTTCTAAAACTGCATTTTTTACAAAAATGTACCAATTTTAGATCAAATTAATTAATTAAGAATAAAAAATATTAAAAAAAAATTTTATTTAAACCAAATTTTTAAACATATAAGAAAATTTTGGAGTCAAAGTAAAGTGTTAAAAAATAAAAATCTTTCTTATCAATTTTTATTTGTAAGCTTATTATTTTTTCAAACTGAGTTGCATCTCATGCATCTATAAATCTGCCGTTGGACTATAAATAGGAATAGTATCGCTTGATGCGATTGAGAAAAGATTGATCGTTCGTGGAAAAAAGTATGTATATAGTTTTCAAGAAATATACATAACTATACATAACCAATATAAAAGTCAAGTAGCTTAAAATACACTACTTTCCAAAATGGATGATAATAATTGGAAATGCTGATTATCCTTATCTTTAAATGCCATTTAATGACCGAAAAAATGTTTTTAATTTTTATTGCAAAAATAATATAAACAATATTGTATTGAAAATATTTATGCTCTAAAAAAAAACTCAAATTTTTTTGTTAAATTCAGGATATGTGTCTCAGATCGTCGTCTACACTTGAAAAATTTAGAGCTTGTAAAATATCTTTCTAATGATACATTATTCTGTTCCTTTCTTTACAAGATTTCCACCGACGATCAAGGGTGTGGGCTATTGATGGTATACATTTTTTACGAGAAATGAGTTTAGATAAATAATGTGTGAGCACAATGAATCGCGAAGTGGAAGTTGGATGTCTTCGGTGTACTATCACGGTGTCCTGCAGAGTTTGGTGTAATCATTGTAACGACGACGGTGACGATCGCGCACGATCGAGCAACTCGCATCCACATAGTAATTAACACGACTTCTAGGATAGCGTAACATTTATCAGGCAAGCTACGAGTCACGGTGTTTAAGTGTGTGTGCGTGCGTGTGTGTGTGTATGTATGTATATACACACATACACGTACATATATATATATATATACTATACATACATAGCAAACTTTTAGATTTTATATACCGCGTGTGTGAGAACGTGCGGCAGCGAGATGAGCGCGTGTAAATGCGTGTGAGCGCGCGCGCCACAGAATTTAGGTTCGGCAGGTTAATAAATCGTATTTTCGAAATAAATCTTGTTCTACAAATTTGTGTACCCTCTCAGTCCTACCTTTCTATTCATCTCTATAAGAGTGAAAAGTCTGCAAGAATTTTCAAAGAATTGCATTAGCGTATGCAATATTCCTTTTGTAAATCTGAATTCCGAAATATTTTAAGTCATAAAGAAATTTACTATTACAAATAAATTTATTATTATATGAATCTAATATTACCAACAAGCTGTGCTGTAGATATGTATTGCGCTTTACCACCCCCGCCGATTGGAATCGGCAGTCCTCTTTTCGTTGCGTAGAAGTTTTTAATTTTTTATTTTACACATAAAATAATTTTTTAATTTTACACATAAAATTTTGATAAACTTCCGACCCCCCCTTCCCTCCACACCCAATTTTGATGAAATTTTACAGGTATGTAGTAGTATGAAATTCATTATAAAATTTATTTTAAAATGTAATACAGAAAAAATGTGATATAGAAGTATATATTTTAATACAATTACAACATATAGGTATGTATAATATCAATATGATAGATATGTCATGTAATATACCTAATATAAAATTTTAAAATGTGATACAAATCAAATTATATTTATTTACACAGAATACCTATTTTACAAATATTGTTTAAGAAAGTTTAGGATGCGAATAACACAAAATTTAACCCAGATATACTGGGTGGTTCCGGAAATTTGCGACAAACTTAAAGAGGTGCTAGATCTCGGTGAATTGAACAATTATTGTTAAGTAAATCCTTAAGGGTGCGTCAGTCAATGCATCGTAGATACAATGCTTGTATTGAGGTTGCCGGTCGCAATTTTGAACAATTGTTGTAATAAAATACACAAAATAACAATTAAAAACGTATGATTTTCTTTATTCTAATCTAACCTACAGAAATCAAACAGCGTTCAACAAGTCTAAAAACGACGCTTTAGCGCCTTAAGAAGGCGTCGCCGGACACGGGTTACTCAATAAAAATTGTTCAATTTACTGAGATCTAGCACCCCTTTAAGTTTGTCGCAAATGTCCGGAACCATCCTGTATAACTGTACATCAATATATAACAATTAGGCGATAATAATAATGATTTGATGAATAGTGAGCTGCACTTTTCATAGTCGTGTCGTGATATTAATAGATATAACAAATCAAATAATTAAACGTGAAATATAATTCTTGCTTTATGAACAATAAGATAAACATTTAAAAAGTGCGAAAACTGCTCACGTTATCACTGCATTCAGTGGAGAACAACTGGCCAAACGATTTTACTAAATGTGCTCTGAATCTGGGATTAATTCGAAATCAATGCGAAGGAAAATCGATCTATCGAGAGCGTCGCTGCAAAAAGGAATAAATCTTTCAGATTGTTCGCCGATAGCGGTTATTTCCGCAATGAGTCAACGACAATCACCGTTTTGCAAATCATTACATAATACAGATATATATATAATATATTGTACTCATATATATATAGTATATACATATATATAGATAATGCTTTGCAATTTTCCTGTATTTTTACAATAATTTAATTAATATTATTACATTAATATATTTGCGTAAGAAAATATTTATTTACATTGACAATAAATTTAAAAATCTAAGTGTAAATAATAATGTATTAAAACTGATATTCTTTTATGTTAACTAACGTAATAAAAAAAATGTTCACGTTTATTATATAAACAGCTTATTATAAACTTGTAATTTTTATAATTTACATAACGCAACTGTAAAAATAATAATTTGAAAAATAAATAAGTCAAGGTATATGATGTATATTTATCTGCGAGGGTTCATTACATCAAAATCCGGAAGTTTCAAACTTTATTACCATACCGACAGAATCCTTGATTTTCCTTTGCATCAATGAGAAAATTTATTAAAGCGATCTATTGTTATTAAATCATTCTGTAAAAATTGACGATTTAAATAAAGGCTCTCAAGGATAAAAGGTGGACACAAAAACAAAATTTGTAAATAAGTGTTTTATGTAACGAATGTTGTTACTTTTATCCGACTTTCAGTTATTTTAGAAGAATTCTTCGTTTCGTGAGCATTGTCGAAAACTTTGCTGACAGCGTTAAATAAAGCTAACGCTATATTGTTAATTTGAATTACATTTTCTGATCTGTTTTAATATAAGCGCCTCCACATCACGTCTATCCATACTGGCAAGTAAGTAATATGTGTTATTTTCAGATTATGTATAAACGAGTGTTTTAATATCTAGCGTTTGATTCAAGTGCATTAATAAACTTTGACGCAATATTACGATAGTTGAAAACATTTAATTCAAGTGTGTAAGTTCTTGATAACAAATTGAGAATTGCACTTTTTCGTTAGCATTGTAAATATTAAAACAATCGAATAAAAAAAAACCTATATGTTAAATTATATTCAATGTTTTTAATTACATAATGAGTGCGTTCGAAAATAAAGTTTGGTTGGTGTTGGGATATGGTGAAGTTGGCGGTATTAAAAATTGCCAACGCTGCGTTTCGTTTCTCCGCCAACTTCACCATTTCCCAACACCAACCAAACTTTATTTTCGAACGCACTCATTGTGTGAATGTAATAAGAGTTATGACAATGTAATAAGAGTTACGACAAAGATCGGGGTTTTTATTTTGCAGATAATAGAAATTATTAATTATAAAAATAAATAAGATTCAAGTATCCGCACCATGCACATTAAGCTTATTCGGTGAACATATGATAAATTATGGTAAAATTGGTCTAAGGGCTGCCATTGATTTACGTACCACCTGATATTCGAAGAATCACCAATTTCAAACGGCATGCTCCAAATAAATTGCCCACAAATTGAGCTACATATTATTGTTCTTTTACACAAATTTCAAAAGTTATACAACAAGTACGTTGAAAATATGCAGTCATTGCGTGAACAAGTGCAATCGATTGGCTGTACGTATTCGCCAACCAACCACAAGAGAATTTTAGAAATATTCTTTTATATTTACTCATCTATATCACCTATAAAGAGCACATTGAATTAAAGTCTTTTACTATAAATTTATCCACGGAATTCACGATAGATGAGAAATTTGCTTGTACAACATCATTCGCAGTACGTCTCGCGGCATGCTTATTACAATGGTCACGTTTACAAAAGGGTGTACATGATAATTATAATTTCACTAATATTAATAAGATTCAGTTATATGCTGAACGCTGCGAAGAAATTTGTTATAAATTTGGAATGATCGACATGACCGCGTGCATATATGGCTCTATAATAAAATACAAGGCAGGAGTGATTATGCATTCGATTACATTATTCAAAATACCAAGCCTAGTGATTTTGCCAGTCAATTCAATTGACTTTCCTTGTTGCCTCCGAGCTTTTGTATTTCGCGTCTGTATTGATTCAATACAGACGCAAAGTACAAAAGCTCGGAGGCAACAAAAGAAAGTGTGAGACAGTTCTGAGAAAAATTTCTCCCGAAAGTACCAATATTATCTTTAATACCATTAATACTCAAACGGAAATGGCATATGATGCATTTCGAAAACTTCTAATCGTCGATGTCTACAGAGATAATAAACTCGGTAACGAAACAAGACATAACAATATTTCGGAGCTATACGATGTATTAAAAGCAAGTCACATTGCACAAAGTACAGAAAAATGTTGATCTGTTATATATTTTTGTGTAGCTGCATTTTTTACACTTTTGTGTCGCATTCTTTTATGCAAAGTTCTTATGTAAGATTTTCTAGTTTATCGCGAGATCAATTTACATCTTGATTCATGTTTTTTGTAGAAATGCATACGCACGAACCAGCATGCATTAGACATGTTAAATGTAACACACAAGTATCTGGATAAAATTAATCACGTAGTGCAAGATTATGGAATAATCGGAAAATATGCATTATTAGCATTGGTAGATTTGCATATATTTTGTATCCACTACATATAGAAGGATCAAACAGATACGTTACGCTTCTTTTGATGGTATTGAAAAAGTTTGGTTTTAATGTTATAGAAACGTATTTTGCTCGTAGCAAAGTGAAAATTGAAATAATGACTGATGATGATGCACATAATCTAGATCTGAATTTAAATGACTATGTATTTATATAAATAATGTATTAAAATTGATATCATAAGTCAGTAATTATCATAAAAAAATATTTACTTTTATGGCAACTGACGTAATAAATAAGTTTTTACGCTTATTATAAACAGTGGTTAACTTGTAAATTGTACATTTACATAATATAAACGCAGAAGTAATAAATTTAAAAATAAAATGCTTTAAGACATCTGTCTCTTCATTAGGATCCCTTGCACCACAAAATTCGGAAATTTCAAACTTTATTTACATTCTCGTAGATTCACTAATTTCTCGTGGCATATATAAGATAAATACCAAAGTAGTACATTGTTGTTAAATCACCTTATACTATAAATTGACAATTTAAATAAAGACTTTCAAGGATAAAAGGTGGAAACTAAAGCTAAATTGTAAATATATGTCTCATGTAAGGAATGTTGTTACTTTTCAAATTTATCCATCTCTTAGTTATTCTAAGACGATTCTCGGTTCCGTGAGCATTGCCGACAGCTCTGTGGAAAGCGATAAATAAAGGTGACGCTATATTTTTCAGTTGAATTGTATTAGTTTCCGAAAAGTTTTAAAATATAAGTTTACATATTCCTATTTTACATTGCCAAGTAAGTAATATGTATTATTGTCAGATTATGTACAAAAATATCTTCTAATACTTTATGAATAAACGGAATTAATAAACTTGCATGCAAAGTTAAGAAAATTAAAAATATGTAATTTAGGAGTAAATTCTTGATAAAGACTTGAAGTTTGCTCTTTCTCGTTAACATTGTGCCTACACGTTCGTTTATTCCCATAAAGCTGGAATTACACGATGCACGTTTTTCATGCCTGCATTCTTGCACGCTGACTGACGTTGACCAATGCATTGAACGTTGTTCGGTTTTGCTGTTTAAAACGTTATATAAAGTTATCATACGAAGTTTGCAACAATGGAAAGTTAACGTTTTAAACAGCAAAACGAGCAATGTTCAATGCGTTGGTCAGCGTCAGTCTGGTCAATCAGCGTGCAAGGATGCAGGCATGAAAATCGTGCATTGTGTGATTCCAGCTTTAGGAGCTATTGGGAAAATAAAATATATAATATGTAACGTGTATTATAGATTTTATTTTCCCAATAGCGCCCAACGGGGATAAACAAACGCAGGCTGTAAATATCAGAACAATTAAATAAAACAAAACCTGTATTTTGAAGTATATTCAAATTTTTTAATTAACGGTCACATATTATGTGAATCTAACATAATAGAAGTTACAACAATGATCGAGTTTCTCTACTCTTACAGGAAGACTGCAGATAATAAACATAATTATCCATAAAAATGATTCAGATTAAAGTATCCGCACCAGGCAGTTTAAGTTTATTCGGTGAACATGCGGTGAAGTATGGCCGAATTGGAGTAAAGGCTGGAATAGATTTACGTACTACTCTGACATTCAAAGAATTATCAACTTCAGACAACAGTCTCCAAATAGATTGCCCTAAACTTCTTCTATATCTTGAAGTACCTGTTCAAGAATTTCAAAAGTTTTACCTTGATTGCGTTAAAAATATGGAGTCATTGTGTGATCAAGTGCTACTATTCACCGACTATACGTATAAGCCAGGCAAACACAGACAAATTGTACTTGCATTTTATTATTTACTTGTTTATATCACCTTCAAAGAGCAGATCGTAATAAAGCCTTTTACTATAAATTTATCCACGGAATTCACGATGAACAAGGAATTTGCCTGTCCGGCGTCATTCGCAGTATGTCTCGCGACATGCTTGTTGCATTGGTCACGTCTACAGAAAGGTAGTCATGATAATGATAATTCCATTGATATGGAAAAAATGCAGTCATATGCTAAACGCTGCGAGGAAATTTGTTCCAAAATTGGGATGATCGACGTGTTCGTGTGCACATATGGCTCAATAATAAAATATAAGTATAAGCCAGAAGTAATTATGCATTCGACTACATTGTTTGAAATACCTAGCATGCCGATTCTGCTAGTTGATTCAAAACTGCAGCCGCAAAATCGAAGAGCTCAGAGGAAACAGATGCAACGAGTGGCAGAGTTTATAAATATATTTCCCGAAAGTACCAATACTATCTTCGATATCACTGACATTAAAACGAAAATAGCGTATAATGCATTTCGAGAACTTGTCGATGTCTACAAAGATAATAAACTCAGTACGGCAACGAGAAATAATTATGTTTTAGAGCGACATAACGTAATAAAGGTAAGTCTTATTGCGTCAAATACAAAATATGTTATTCTGTTATATATTTTTGTGTAGCTTCATTTTTAAACTTTCACGCTGTCGCATTCTTCTATGCAGAATTTTTATGTAAGATTTTCTAGTTTATCGCAAGATTAATTTACATTTTGATGTACATTTTTGCAGAAATGTATACGCACAAACCAAATTGCATTAGACATATTAAATGTAACGCACAAGCGTCTGAATACAATTGATTCAATAGCGGAAGATTATGGAATGCACGGAAAATATACAGACCTCGGTAATGGTAGATTTGCATATATTTTGTGTCTACTACAAACAGATGGATCAAACACATGCGTTGCGCTTCTCTCGAACGAATTAAAAATGCATGATTATATTGTTATGGAAACGTGCTTGGCTCGTAGCGGAGTAAAAATTGAAATAATGACCGATAATAACAACACATTGATCTCGGTGGTTCCGACCGCTAGCCCGAATGAATCGCCCGATTCCCAGAAAGATCAAGACAAGGAACCGCACAAATGCAACATCTGTGAGATCACTTACCAGGGCAGTGCTTTGAAGCATATGAGAAATTTTCGTCATCAAGTACGTGCCAGTAAACTGCAGGATCTTGCAGCCAGTAGTCAATTAGATCTCGGTCGACCATTAATTGAACAACCACCGCTGAGTCCGAATAGTCCGCCTTCGACACCAGGGCCGCAACAACACATGCAATCAGCTACGCAACATTCATCGCAGACCACGCAGGATATTCTTTCCCAGCCACGACATAAGACCTCACAAAATACCGAGAACAAAGAATGTATTAGCCGAACGCCGGAAGACACATCTATTACTCCAGCGACCACTCCGGCGTTGAGCAACACACCTGCTGACAGTGTAAGTTATTTGCATAAGTTGAGACGAGCAGCAATGCAGGAGCAAGGTAACAACAACACATTGATCTCGGTGGTACCGCCCGCTAGTCCGACTGAATCGCCCGATTCCCAGAAAGATCAAGACAAGGAACCGCACAAATGCAACATCTGTGAGATCGCTTACCAGGGCAGTGCTTTGAAGCATATGAAAAGTCTTCTTCATCAAGTACGTGCCAGTAAACTGCAGGATCTTGCAGCCAGTAGTAAATTAGATCTCGGGCGGCCATTAATTGAACAATCACCGCTGAGTCCAAATAGTCCGCCTTCGACACCAGGGCCGCAACAACACATGCAATCAGCTACGCAACATTCATCGCAGACCACGCAGGATATTCTTTCCCAGCCACGACATAAGACCTCACAAAATACCGAGAACAAAGAATGTATTAGCCGAACGCCGGAAGCCACATCTACCACTCCAGCGACCACTCCGGCGTTGAGCAACACACCTGCTGACAGTGTAAGTTATTTGCATAAGTTGAGACGAGCAGCAATGCAGGAGCAAGGTAACAACAACACATTGATCTCGGTGGTACCGCCCGCTAGTCCGACTGAATCGCCCGATTCCCAGAAAGATCAAGACAAAGAACCGCACAAATGCGAGATCGCTTACCAGGGCAGTGCTTTAAAGCATATGAAAAGTCTTCGTCATCAAGTACGTGCCAGTAAACTGCAGGATCTTGCAGCCAGTAGTAAATTAGATCTCGGGCGGCCATTAATTGAACAATCACCGCTGAGTCCAAATAGTCCGCCTTCGACACCAGGGCCGCAACAACACATGCAATCAGCTACGCAACATTCATCGCAGACCACGCAGGATATTCTTTCCCAGCCACGACATAAGACCTCACAAAATACCGAGAACAAAGAATGTATTAGCCGAACGCCGGAAGCCACATCTACCACTCCAGCGACCACTCCGGCGTTGAGCAACACACCTGCTGACAGTGTAAGTTATTTGCATAAGTTGAGACGAGCAGCAATGCAGGAGCAAGGTAACAACAACACATTGATCTCGGTGGTACCGCCCGCTAGTCCGACTGAATCGCCCGATTCCCAGAAAGATCAAGACAAGGAACCGCACAAATGCAACATCTGTGAGATCGCTTACCAGGGCAGTGCTTTGAAGCATATGAAAAGTCTTCTTCATCAAGTACGTGCCAGTAAACTGCAGGATCTTGCAGCCAGTAGTAAATTAGATCTCGGGCGACCATTAATTGAACAATCCACCGCTGAGTCCAAATAGTCCGCCTTCGACACCAGGGCCGCAACAACACATGCAATCAGCTACGCAACATTCATCGCAGACCACGCAGGATATTCTTTCCCAGCCACGACATAAGACCTCACAAAATACCGAGAACAAAGAATGTATTAGCCGAACGCCGGAAGCCACATCTACCACTCCAGCGACCACTCCGGCGTTGAGCAACACACCTGCTGACAGTGTAAGTTATTTGCATAAGTTGAGACGAGCAGCAATGCAGGAGCAAGGTAACAACAACACATTGATCTCGGTGGTACCGCCCGCTAATCCGACTGAATCGCCCGATTCCCAGAAAGATCAAGACAAGGAACCGCACAAATGCAACATCTGTGAGATCGCTTACCAGGGCAGTGCTTTGAAACATATGAAAAGTCTTCTTCATCAAGTACGTGCCAGTAAACTGCAGGATCTTGCAGCCAGTAGTAAATTAGATCTCGAGCGGCCATTAATTGAACAATCACCGCTGAGTCCAAATAGTCCGCCTTCGACACCAGGGCCGCAACAACACATGCAATCAGCTACGCAACATTCATCGCAGACCACGCAGGATATTCTTTCCCAGCCACGACATAAGACCTCACAAAATACCGAGAACAAAGAATGTATTAGCCGAACGCCGGAAGCCACATCTACCACTCCAGCGACCACTCCGGCGTTGAGCAACACACCTGCTGACAGTGTAAGTTATTTGCATAAGTTGAGACGAGCAGCAATGCAGGAGCAAGGTAACAACAACACATTGATCTCGGTGGTACCGCCCGCTAGTCCGACTGAATCGCCCGATTCCCAGAAAGATCAAGACAAGGAACCGCACAAATGCGAGATCGCTTACCAGGGCAGTGCTTTGAAGCATATGAAAAGTCTTCGTCATCAAGTACGTGCCAGTAAACTGCAGGATCTTGCAGCCAGTAGTAAATTAGATCTCGGGCGGCCATTAATTGAACAATCACCGCTGAGTCCAAATAGTCCGCCTTCGACACCAGGGCCGCAACAACACATGCAATCAGCTACGCAACATTCATCGCAGACCACGCAGGATATTCTTTCCCAGCCACGACATAAGACCTCACAAAATACCGAGAACAAAGAATGTATTAGCCGAACGCCGGAAGCCACATCTACCACTCCAGCGACCACTCCGGCGTTGAGCAACACACCTGCTGACAGTGTAAGTTATTTGCATAAGTTGAGACGAGCAGCAATGCAGGAGCAAGGTAACAACAACACATTGATCTCGGTGGTACCGCCCGCTAGTCCGACTGAATCGCCCGATTCCCAGAAAGATCAAGACAAGGAACCGCACAAATGCAACATCTGTGAGATCACTTACCAGGGCAGTGCTTTGAAGCATATGAGAAATTTTCGTCATCAAGTACGTGCCAGTAAACTGCAGGATCTTGCAGCCAGTAGTCAATTAGATCTCGGTCGACCATTAATTGAACAACCACCGCTGAGTCCGAATAGTCCGCCTTCGACACCAGGGCCGCAACAACACATGCAATCAGCTACGCAACATTCATCGCAGACCACGCAGGATATTCTTTCCCAGCCACGACATAAGACCTCACAAAATACCGAGAACAAAGAATGTATTAGCCGAACGCCGGAAGCCACATCTATTACTCCAGCGACCACTCCGGCGTTGAGCAACACACCTGCTGACAGTGTAAGTTATTTGCATAAGTTGAGACGAGCAGCAATGCAGGAGCAAGGTAACAACAACACATTGATCTCGGTGGTACCGCCCGCTAGTCCGACTGAATCGCCCGATTCCCAGAAAGATCAAGACAAGGAACCGCACAAATGCGAGATCGCTTACCAGGGCAGTGCTTTGAAGCATATGAAAAGTCTTCTTCATCAAGTACGTGCCAGTAAACTGCAGGATCTTGCAGCCAGTAGTAAATTAGATCTCGGGCGGCCATTAATTGAACAATCACCGCTGAGTCCAAATAGTCCGCCTTCGACACCAGGGCCGCAACAACACATGCAATCAGCTACGCAACATTCATCGCAGACCACGCAGGATATTCTTTCCCAGCCACGACATAAGACCTCACAAAATACCGAGAACAAAGAATGTATTAGCCGAACGCCGGAAGCCACATCTACCACTCCAGCGACCACTCCGGCGTTGAGCAACACACCTGCTGACAGTGTAAGTTATTTGCATAAGTTGAGACGAGCAGCAATGCAGGAGCAAGGTAACAACAACACATTGATCTCGGTGGTACCGCCCGCTAGTCCGACTGAATCGCCCGATTCCCAGAAAGATCAAGACAAGGAACCGCACAAATGCGAGATCGCTTACCAGGGCAGTGCTTTGAAGCATATGAAAAGTCTTCGTCATCAAGTACGTGCCAGTAAACTGCAGGATCTTGCAGCCAGTAGTAAATTAGATCTCGGGCGGCCATTAATTGAACAATCACCGCTGAGTCCAAATAGTCCGCCTTCGACACCAGGGCCGCAACAACACATGCAATCAGCTACGCAACATTCATCGCAGACCACGCAGGATATTCTTTCCCAGCCACGACATAAGACCTCACAAAATACCGAGAACAAAGAATGTATTAGCCGAACGCCGGAAGCCACATCTACCACTCCAGCGACCACTCCGGCGTTGAGCAACACACCTGCTGACAGTGTAAGTTATTTGCATAAGTTGAGACGAGCAGCAATGCAGAGCAAGGTAACAACAACACATTGATCTCGGTGGTACCGCCCGCTAGTCCGACTGAATCGCCCGATTCCCAGAAAGATCAAGACAAGGAACCGCACAAATGCAACATCTGTGAGATCGCTTACCAGGGCAGTGCTTTGAAGCATATGAAAAGTCTTCTTCATCAAGTACGTGCCAGTAAACTGCAGGATCTTGCAGCCAGTAGTAAATTAGATCTCGGGCGGCCATTAATTGAACAATCACCGCTGAGTCCAAATAGTCCGCCTTCGACACCAGGGCCGCAACAACACATGCAATCAGCTACGCAACATTCATCGCAGACCACGCAGGATATTCTTTCCCAGCCACGACATAAGACCTCACAAAATACCGAGAACAAAGAATGTATTAGCCGAACGCCGGAAGCCACATCTACCACTCCAGCGACCACTCCGGCGTTGAGCAACACACCTGCTGACAGTGTAAGTTATTTGCATAAGTTGAGACGAGCAGCAATGCAGGAGCAAGGTAACAACAACACATTGATCTCGGTGGTACCGCCCGCTAGTCCGACTGAATCGCCCGATTCCCAGAAAGATCAAGACAAGGAACCGCACAAATGCAACATCTGTGAGATCGCTTACCAGGGCAGTGCTTTGAAGCATATGAAAAGTCTTCTTCATCAAGTACGTGCCAGTAAACTGCAGGATCTTGCAGCCAGTAGTAAATTAGATCTCGGGCGGCCATTAATTGAACAATCACCGCTGAGTCCAAATAGTCCGCCTTCGACACCAGGGCCGCAACAACACATGCAATCAGCTACGCAACATTCATCGCAGACCACGCAGGATATTCTTTCCCAGCCACGACATAAGACCTCACAAAATACCGAGAACAAAGAATGTATTAGCCGAACGCCGGAAGCCACATCTACCACTCCAGCGACCACTCCAGCGTTGAGCAACACACCTGCTGACAGTGTAAGTTATTTACATAAGTTGAGACGAGCAGCAATGCAGGAGCAAGGTAACAACAACACATTGATCTCGGTGGTACCGCCCGCTAGTCCGACTGAATCGCCCGATTCCCAGAAAGATCAAGACAAGGAACCGCACAAATGCGAGATCGCTTACCAGGGCAGTGCTTTGAAGCATATGAAAAGTCTTCGTCATCAAGTACGTGCCAGTAAACTGCAGGATCTTGCAGCCAGTAGTCAATTAGATCTCGGTCGACCATTAATTGAACAACCACCGCTGAGTCCGAATAGTCCGCCGCAGCAAGCAGCGGAAATGGTAAGTAGGACGCATATATTCATAATTTTTTCTTAATATTTATTTATTTATGTGTCTATTTACTTACTTATTAATGAAAACGAGCTTTTGATAAAAAATGCAAAAGAAATTGTAAGAATGTCGAACATGACAGAAATAATACATAATAGTACTAATATGTAAATAACTTGTAGAACTTTGCCAATCCTACTCCGGGAACCGGTGGCCTAGTGTCGAGTGCGAATGCCGCAATGACACTCACACCGCAGAGATCTCTGAGCCCAGGTCGCGGACCGACTGACTATTTTGGTGGTAACAGTAACGGCAGTAAAACCTTCGGTGGTAGCTCCGGCAAACATGATCGCACGAGATTCACCGATTATCAGATAAAAGTCCTTCAGGAATTTTTCGAGGACAACGCCTATCCGGAAGTTAAAGACTTAAAGTATCTTAGCAAACTCCTCGATTTAAATCGCCGTGTGATCGTAGCGTGGTTTAGCAAAGCTTATAGACGGAAACTACGGAAAGCACGTAAAGTTTATGAAAATCAACCCACGCCGCCGAATCCGTGACAACGGGTGGACGTGAAAACGATGACGGAACTGATAGGTTTCAGATAAATAAAGCTAACGCAGTATTGTTTCTTTAAATGACATTGTCTGATCGGCTTTAATATAAGTCCGTCCACAGCACTTTTATCTACACTGGCAAGTAATACGTATTGTTCTCACAAATTTAAAAATTTAAATGTTAATAATAATGTGTTAAAAATGATATATTATTTTATGTTAACTGACGTAATAAAAAAATTTTTCACATTTATTATAAACAGTTTATTATAAACTTGTAATTTTTATATTTACATAACGCAACTGTAAAAATAATTAAAAAAATAATTAATTTAAAATATTTATCTGCGAAGATTTATTATATCAAAATCCAGAAGTTTCAAGCTATATTACCATACCAATAGAATCCTTAATTTTCCTTTGTATCAATGAGAAAATTTATTAAAACGGTCTATTGTTATTAAATTATCCTGTAAAAATTGACGATTCAAATAAAGGCTCTCAAAGATAAAAGGTGGACACATAAACTAAATTTGAAAATATGTGTTTCATGTAGCAAATGTTGTTACTTTTATCCGACTCTTAGTTATTCTAGAAGAATTCTTCTTTCCGTGAGCATTGTCGAAAACTTTGCAGACAGCGATAAATAAAGCTGACGCTATATTGTTTGTTTAAATTACATTTTTTGATCTGTTTTAATATAAGCGCCTCCGCATCACGTCTATCTACACTGGCAAGTAAGTATAATATGTATTATTTGCAGATTATGTATATAAACAAGTGTTTTAATATAGTTTGATTCAAGTGCATTAAACTTTGACGCAATATTATGATAATTGAAAATATTTAATTCAAATGTATAAGTTTTTGATAACAAATTCAGATTTGCACTTTCTCGTTAGCATTGTAGTTATTAAATATTAAAACAATCGAATAAAACGAAACCTATATGTTAAATTATATTCAATGTTTTTAATTACCTACATATTGTGTGAATCCAATGTAATAAAAGTTATAAGAGTTACGATAAAAATCGGGTTTTTCTATTTTGCAGACAATAGAAGTTATTATTCATAAAAATAAATTAGATCCAACTATTTGCACCATGCACATTAAGCTTATTCGGTGAACAGGTGGTAAGGTATGGTAAAATTCGTCACGTAAGGACTGCCATTGATTTACGTACCACGCTGACATTCAAAGAATTATCAACTTCAGACGACAGTCTTCAAATAGATTGCCCTGAACTTCTTTTATATCTGTTCAAGAATTTCTAAAGGCCATCACACACAAAATGCATAACGTCGCATAAGCATAGCATAAGACCGCTGGACCAATGAGCATCTTATGTAAATTAATATGGCGACTTTATGCTGGATGCTCATTGGTCCAGCGGTCTTATGCTATGCTTATGTTACGCTATGCATTTTGTGTGTGATGGCCTTAAGTTCTACCTCAATTGCGTTGAAAATATGAAGTCATTGTGTGATCGAGGGTGCTACTATTCACCGACTATACGTACAAGCCAGACAATAGACTATTGCCTAGGGCTAATAAACGACTGTCATTCGGAACTAATTCTTTAATGGAATTTTATTGATTCATACGATTATTCGACACTGAAATAAATTAAAAAACAAAAATGCTATTAAATTAAGGGGTGCACTTCTGAGATATTAACAAATAATATCATTTTTTATTGTTTTTGAAATATCTCGAAAACGACGCAAAATACGAAAAAAGTACGAGAGAACTTTTTTGTAAGAAATAAAATTTTCCATTGAATAGGTATATAAAAAATTTTTTTGCAATATCGGAAACACAAGAAATAAGATTAATACGGAATTTAAAAATAGCAAAAGTTTGGAAATAAAAATTTCTTTACATTTTTGTGTAGAAACTTTTTTTTAATCAGTTTAAGCGATTTTTTCGTTCTAATATAAAAAAGTAGGCATTCTAGCAAAAAAAATTCTGGGTTAAAAAAATTTTTACGATCAATAGTGACCGAGATATTGTTCACGCAAGTGAATGGTTTTAGTCGGTTTTCCAGTGTTTCGCTTTTATTTTAATTTAATGTCATTTAAACTGTTTTTTTACAATTATCAATGAAAATACATAACTTTTACACTATAAACGGATATTTTACTGAATTATTTTATGGTATAACATATAATTAAGTAAAAACCAATTAATAAAATATAATTTAGTAAAATATCTGCTCTTTTAAAAACACCTAGACAATAGCCTACAAACACAGACAAATTGTACTTACATTTTATTATTTACTCGTTTATATCACCTTCAAAGAGCAGATTGCAATAAAGTCTTTCACTATAAATTTATCCACGGAATTTACGATGAACGAGAAATTCGCCTGTTTGGCGTCATTCGCAGTATGTCTCGCGACATGCTTGTTACATTGGTCACGTGTACAGAAAGATAGTCATGATAATGATAATTCAATTTATATGGAAAAGATGCAGTCATATGCTACACGTTGCGAAAAAATTTGTTCCAAAATTGGGATGATCGACGTGTGTTCGTGTGCACATATGGCTCAATAATAAAGTATAAGTATAAGCCAGAAGTAATTATGCATTCGACTACATTGTTTAAAATACCTAGCATGCCGATTCTGCTAGTTAATTCGGAACTGCAGCCGCGAAATCGAAGAGCTCAGAGGAAACAGATGCAACGAGTGACAGAGTTCATGAATATATTTCCCGAAAGTAACGGAAATAGCGTATAATGCATTTCGAGAACATGTCGATGTCTACAAAGATAATGAACTCAGTACCGCAACGAGAAATGATTATATTTTAGAGCGACATAACGTAATAAAGATAAGTCTTATTGCGTCAACTACAAAAAATGTTATTTTGTTATATATTTTTGTGCAGCTGCATTTTTACACTTTTACACTGTCGCATTCTTCTATGCAGAATTTTTATGTAAGATTTTCTAGTTTATCGCAAGATCAATTTACATTTTAATGTACTTTTTGCAGAAATGTATACGCACAAACCAAATTGCATTAGACATATTAAATGTAACGCACAAGCGTCTGAATATAATAATTGATTCAATAGCGGAAGATTATGGAATGTACGGAAAATATACAAACCTCGGTAATGGTAGATTTGCATATATTTTGTGTCTACTACAAACAGATGGATCAAACACATGCTTTGCGTTTCTCTCAAACAAATTAAAAATGCATGATTACAATGTTATAAAAACGCATTTTGTTCGTAGCCGAGTAAAAATTAAAATAATAAAATATGATTACACATGTCATAATCTAGATCTGAGTTTAAATGACTAAATATAAATAATGTATTAAAATTGATATTCTTTTATGTTAACTGACGTAATAATGTATTCACGCTTATCACATAAACAGTAGTTAACTTGTAGTTTTTATATTTACACTAGACATCACAGACGCGCGCTTTGCGCGCTATTAAGCCTTAAAATTATATTGTTGTATAGATCCTTTTACTCCTCGCGGAGCATTAGGGCCTCCAAGGAGGTTTCAGTAATCGCTTTAAATTCAGATGTGCGGGTGATTAGCCCACAGCACCCTGGCATATGGTGGATATTGCCATATAGTGTTTGGACCAACGGTTTAACGTCTCTTCCGAAAGACGGAGCCCAGTTTTCCCATTTGAGAATTTTTCTCGCATGGGGGGCGCAGTTTCTGGAAATAAATTCCAGTGTACTCAAGTGGATTCGGACCCGGTTTCTCGGATTGCGAGTCTGGCGCTCTACTACTAGACCACACTGCCGCCCTAATATTATACTGTTACTATAACATTATTAACCTACTTTGATACACGCAACTGTCAAAATATACAATAACAGCCGCTCATGAAGTAAGCGCAACGAAAGAATCAATTGGCATCGCGGAAAAGCGACAACAATGAATTCGACAGATTCAAGTATTGATAAGACATCTTTTTTAAAAGTGGATAATATAAACGCAGAAGTAATAAAAATAAAATGCTTTAAGACATCTGTCTCTTTATTAGAATCCCTTGCACCAGAAATTTTAAATTTATTGACATATTCACAGATTCTCTAATTTCTCGTGGCATAGGTATATACGATTAATAGTAAACTAATACATTGTTGTTAAATCACTAAATCACCTTATACTATAAATTGACGATTTAAATAAAGGCTTTCAAGGATAAAAGGTAAAAACTAAAGCTAAATTGTAAATATATGTCTCATGTAAGGAATGTTGTTACTTTTCAAATTTGTACCCATCTTGTAGTCATTCTAGGACGATTCTTGATTCTGTGGGCATTGTCGAAAGCTTCGTAGAAAGCGATAAATAAAGCCAACGCAGTATTTTTTCTTTAAATGCGACATTGTCTGATCGGTTTTAATATATAAGTTTGTCCACAGCATCCACAGCACTTTTATCTACATTGGCAAGTAAGTAATACGTATTGTTCTCAGATTATGCGAAAGTTACCGGTGCTTATCGTGTTCTTTACGGAGGGGTATTATCGAGATTGTAGGCAAAGGTAAGGGCCCTGTGCAGTTTGATGAGAAGAAAAAGCCGTGGATAAGGCGAGAGAGTATGAAAATGACCGAGTAAATAACTCCCTCGTACTTTTTGATCTATCAAGAGACAAGTCGAAAATTCAAGTGTCACCGATGCAAGATAGCTTTCACGCGTCAGTGCTATCTGACTGGCCACAACAAGACTTTGCTTCATCGCAAAGGTGAAAAAATGTCTTATCCTATGGAAAAATATTTAGATCCCAACAGACCATACAAATGCAACGTTTGTAAAAAGAGCTTCACGCAGAAAAACATGCTGTTGGTACATTACAACAGTCTGCAGGGTTGCTACAGAAAATAAATTTTGTTTCATGACGTTTCCAGGTTTTCCAGACGACAATAGAGACTTTTCCATGACCAATATATAATCTTAAATATTAACGTTTAGAAAGAGGGATTGTAGGAAAGGTAGCTTATACACTCGTCAACAAAATTATTGCAACACTCAATTTATATCAAAACTTTGCATAATTCAAATAAGCGTATATTTCCGCTAAAAATTGTTATATTAAAAAATTATTTTTTTTTGTTTTAAAGGGTAAAGTCTCTACTTTAAGAAAGTATCGTTACATAATGATTTTATTTTCCTTCCCTCCCACCATCTCTTCAAACAAAAGTAAGGACGTGTTTTTTCTTCAAAAAATTGCATAGTTTGACGCACTTGATAGGGAGGAATAAATTTTTTTTGCAAATGTCATGATAACTATCGTAAAATATGGACTCTTACCTGCAAATTAAAAAACTAAGATTCGTACGATTTTTTTCGTCGAGTTACGGCGTATCAAAGGAGAATAGGTAAAATAGGCTAATATTTGCCTAAAAAGTATAACTATATGGAATCTTATGTTTTTTGGGTTGCTGAATACGATGGTAGGTAGTATTTTTATCCGTCTAGACCCGTGGAAAAGTGATCAAAATTTGCTTTAAAATGGTCAAAATAAGTCACTTTTAATTTAACAGTGTTCTACCATCGTATTCAGTGACCCAAAAAACATAAAATTACATGTATAACTTACGTTACACTTTTTAGGAAAAAATCGGCCTATTTTTTACCCACCCTCCTTTGGTACTCCGTAACCCCACGAAAAAAATTGTACGGACCTCATTTTTTTTTATTTGCAGATAATAGTTTATATTTTACAATGGTTATCATATTTGCGAAAAAAATTTATTCCACCCCGCAGAGTACGTCAAACTATGCAATTTTTTTGGAGAAAAACACGTTTTTACTTTTAAAGAAATGGCGGAAGGGGAGAAGATAAAATCAAAATCTAACGATACTTTTTTAAAGTAGAGACTTTACCCTTTAAAATAAAAAAAAATTTTAAATACAATTTTTCGCGGAAATACGCTTTTTTGAAATTATGCGAAATTTTGATGTAGGTAAATTGAGTGTTGTGATAATTTTGTTGACGAAGGTAAGGTAAACGTACCAATGTCTGGACACGTACCTATTTCTGGACACCTATATCATTTATGTATAACGCGAATTAAAAAATCAAAGATAAAAATATTTTTTTGTATTTTTTGAAACTTTTTTATAGTATCCAAACGTTTATTTCCATAAATTTATATTTTTTTAAAGGTTTCTAGACATAAATACGCGTCCATGCATTGGCACATAACCTATTCTTAAGTGTCCCAACATTGGTACATTTACCTTAGGTATTATTAGAAGCAACACAAACTTGGAAGTTTAATCCTATAACGTAATATAATCCTGAATGCAAATTCAGGCTAACAAAAAATAAATAAGTATCGGAAAAAGAATGTAGTTATGACGGAAAGGGGCGATTAAATAAAAGCATTGAATAAAATATAATTATTTTGTTTATTAACATCGTAAGATGAAGAAGTAGGGGAAGACAAAACAAAAGAAATGGATGCAAGAGTGCTTCAAAAGTACTTCCTTGTAGCAACACGTAAGAAATAAATTATAAAATGCGCGAGTTTTGTGCGCATTTGACTATAAATGTTGGATACAATATTTAAAAAACTTTAAGTACTTTTTTTTAGAATAAGAGCATTTATGGGAATTGTGCATGGTGAGCAAGGTTCAAAATTCCAAGCTCTTTTATATATTCCCCAGACTTTTCTAAGTTTTCCATGACTAATTTAAATTTCCATGATTTCTCCAGGTTTTCCAGGTTTTCCAGATCTGTAACAACTCTGCTAACAGTGTAAGTCATTTGCATAAGTTGAAACGAGCAATGCAGAAGCAAGGTAACAACAACACATTGATCTCGGTGGTACCGCCCGCTAGCCCGACTGAATCGCCCGATTCCCAGCAAGATCAAGACAAGAAACCGTACAAATGCAACATCTATAAGGTCGCTTACAGCCATAGTACTTTGAACATCCATATGAGAACTGTTCTTCACCAAACGCGTGCCAGTAAACTGCAGAATCTTGTAGCCAGTGGTCAATTAGATCTCGGTCGACCATTAATTTAACAACGACCCCTGAGTCCAAATAGTCCGCCTACGACACCAGGGCCGCAACAACACATGCAATCAGCTACGCAACATTTATCGCAAACCACGCAGGGGATACTCTTTTCCAGCCACGACATAAGACCTCATGGATATACAAGCATCTATTAGAGAGTTTCGGCTTTAATCTCGTCATGCAGTTCAATGAGAATCAACAAAAACAACAATGCAAAAAGGAAGAAGCGGCTGCCACCCTTCAAGCGCAGCAAGAGCAACAAAAGCAAGAACAACAGAAGCAAGCTCTTGCTGCTCAAGCTTTGCAGGAAGCAAAAGAAAAAACGAAGGAAACTCATATCGACGCCGATGTGATACCAGAGCTTACGCGCAGCACTTGTCAGCACTGCAACAAAGAATTCAGCAGCGTTTGGATTCTAAAGGCACTTTGCGAGGAGATTCATTGCAACTTTGTACCGCGCGAATTTCTTGAGAAGTACGCTCAACAGTTCAAGACCGAGTACGAAAAGAAAAGTGTCGTGGTGACCGTTGCGACGTCTTCGTCAACCAACACAGCGCCGAGAAGTTCCACGCCTGCCGCCGGACAACCTCAAGGTTTCAGTTCTGACAAAGAATTTTGCAAAAAGAGAAGGAAGAAAATACTGAGAACAAAGAATGTATTAGCCGAACGCCGGAAGCTACATCTACCACTCCAGCGACCACTTCGGCGTTGAGCAACACACTGCACCGGTTTCGAGTACAGATTCGACGACGCCGACTGCGCTATCTACTAATCCGCATCATATTCCACAACAGTCGCAACAGCAGCAGCAGCAGAAACAATTACAGCAACAACAACAGCAGCAGCAGCAGCAACAACAACAGCAAGCCCAAATCTCATTCACGCAACAGATGTCCGAAATGCAGGCTGCTCTAAATACTGCAATGGCTGCATCGCAATTACAGCAGCAGTTGCAACAATATACAGAATTGATGGGATTACCATTGGGATTAAACGTGCCCGCTTTAGCTGCCATGAATCTTCAATCGCCTCTAGTGCCAATGCTACCGCCACTACAGTATGATGATGCGACTACTGCATATCCACCGATTAATCAAGCAGATCTTCTTGCCAAACATCTTGCCCGTCAACATGTTGCCCTTCAGCAAGCAGCGGAAATAAAAATAATAATAATAATTTTTATTAATTTAATAAACCTTTTAGCGTACAAAGGAAAAAGAAAGCGTACAAGAACATAAAATTTCATAACATAATATAAAGAGCATTTAAGAATACGAGAGTAGACGAGAGTTTTCGTTTAAAATTTGATACAGAGCCACCAAAAAAGTCCTCTATTGGAGAAATTACTTGCAGATATTATTAGCCTATCCACACAGGAATTTGCGCTATACAAAGTACGGTGATACCCGATGTAGAAGATGGAGTACTGTCTTAATTCTCTAGTGGAATGTTAAAATTGATACGTTCCAACAAATCCGGACAATCAGTAAGGTGATTGAGAAGTTCAAAAATAAAAGTAAGGTCAAAGGTTAGTCTCCTATTTTTCAAAGATAGCAGATTTAATCTATCTAATATAGCACAGTAGTCATGGCAAGTAATTGACATGAGATTACCTAGCCGATAAGCAGACATACGCAGGAATTTGTGCTGCACACGTTCAATCAATATCTGATGGCATTTGAAATACGGAGACCTAACTATGGAACAGTACTCCAACTTAGGGCGAACTAACGTACAGTATAATAATTTTAAAGTGGTTATATTCTTAAAAAATCTACCCCAGCGGAAGATGAATCCAAGCGTTTTATAAGCAGATAAAACTAAAACTATTGATTGTATATGAGTATTAAACGATAAGTCCGCACTGAATAAGACCCCGAGATCACGAGCTTCGCGCACTGCTGAGAGAGGTAAACCATCAAGATTATAGTTGTATAAATATGAGTTACGTCTATGAGTGAAATAAATGACAAAACATTTAGAAACATTAAGCCGAAGACAGTTCCTCCTACACCAGGCCTCAAGTTCAAATAAGTCATGTTGTAATAAAAGTGCATCAACAGGTCCATTAATCCGGCGAAATATTTTAAGGTCATCAGCATATAATAAGAAGCAGCAGGATTTAATAAAAGCAGCTATGTCATTAATAAATAAAACAAATACAAGAGGGCCAAGATGTGAGCCCTGCGGCACTCCAGACAAAACCTTTACACTTCTGGAGAAGTTATTATTAAATTTTATGACTTGAGACCTGTTTGATAGGAAGCAAGATATCCAACGCAAAAGAGAACCTCCGAATCCTAGAATTCAAAGTTTACATATTAATATTGTGTGATTAACTGTGCCAAATGCTTTTCTAAAATCGGTATAAACTGAGTCAACTTGAGATCCACTCTCAACAGCAGAAGTTAAAAAATTGTAATAATTAACAAGATTTGTCGAAGTTTACATATTAATATTGTGTGATTAACTGTGCCAAATGCTTTTCTAAAATCGGTATAAACTGAGTCAACTTGAGATCCACTATCAACAGCAGAAGTTAAAAAATTGTAATGATTAACAAGATTTGTCGTCGTCGAGCGTCCTGGTACAAATCCATGTTGTTCTTTTATAATTATGTTTTTACATAGGGAGCTAAGCTTTCGCGCCACAATGCCTTCAAAAATTTTCGACATAATATTTTGTTTACATATAGGACGATAATTAATAACTGATTGACGGTCACCTCCTTTAAAAATCAGAGAGACGAGACATTGCTTCCAAAGAGACGGAAAGGTACCATCCCTCAATGATTTATTAAAAATCAGCCACAGAAATCTTGACGCGATAAAGATACATGATTTTGGAAACAACGGTGGAATGCCATCCATCCCTGCGGAACAGCTCAATGGAAGCTCACAGATTTCGTTATACACATCAGAAATTGATATGTCCAGGAATAAAAGATCTAAGGGGTGATTTGAGTTGAAATTGTTGTCGGAATAATCGTTGATTACATCGCTGTTGGTATATACAGATTCGAAATAATCGGCAAAGCAATTCGCAATAGATTCATCATCCTCCAGTAAATGATCATTATGTAAAATATGAGAGGCGCAAGGTTCAGAAGATCTAATGTTTCTGATAAAGCTCCAGAAAAGATTCGTATTATTCGACAGCGTATGTTCAGTTTTATCAATAAAATCATAAGTAGGACGCATGTATTCATAATTTTTTCTTAATATTTATTTATTTATGTATCTATTTATTTACTTATTAATGAAAACGAGCTTTTGATAAGAAATGCAAATAAAATTATAAGAATATCGAACATGACAGAAGTAATACAAAATAGTGCTAATATGTAAATAACATATTAATAGCAAGTAAACACGGTGAGAGATAAAATCGTGAAGAAACAAAAATTAAAATAAATTTAGAAAAATGTTAAAATTTGTTAAACGCGGAAATTTCTATGTTAAGTAGAAAATAATAAAGAACGTTTTTATGCATATTGTAAACGGTATGATTTTTACAGTTTGTGCTTTTTGTTTTTATACATATATTACAAATTACTACATCCATAAAACGACTAAAATTCTTAGCCAGATTGTAAAACATTTCATTTTCAACCATTATTTGAGAATGTGGCCGCACTTTATGAAATGCCTAGACGTTTTATAAAACGGCGGATTTTGTAATCTGGCTACGACATATATAATATGATGCTGATTAATATTCCTAGAATATATCAAATTCGTCTAATATGTATACATAAATGTAGAATTAATATATAATTCTTAAATCGTAAGTCCTAGAGTACAAAATAATAATTAATACTAATAATATATAATGTGGCGTACGTAATTATATAATAATATTCGCAAAATGTATAATGTAATATAATATAAAATACTATTAATAAGTTAATATTATTGTTCTAATATTAACTAATATTATTGTTCTAATATTAGAAGAATGTTAAAATTTGTTAAACGCGGAAATTTCTATGTTAAGTAGAAAATAATAAAGAACGTTTTTATGCATATTGTAAACGGTATGATTTTTACAGTTTGTGCTTTTTGTTTTTATACATATATTACAAATTACTACATCTATAAAACGACTAAAATTCTTAGCCAGATTGTAAAACATTTCATTTTCAACCATTATTTGAGAATGTGGCCGCACTTTATGAAATGCCTAGACGTTTTATAAAACGGCGGACTTTGTAATCTGGCTACGACATATATAATATGATGCTGATTAATATTCCTAAAATATATCAAATTCGTCTAATATGTATACATAAATGTAGAATTAATATATAATTCTTAAATCGTAATTCCTAGAGTACAAAATAATAATTAATACTAATAATATATAATGTGGCGTACGTAATTATATAATAATATTCGCAAAATGTATAATGTAATATAATATAAAATACTATTAATAAGTTAATATTATTGTTCTAATATTAAACGGATATAGATACAATGTGTCAATTTACCAGTTTTGTCTCTTCCTCTCTTTCTCCTTCTCTCTGGCTCGCTCGTTTGAGATAAATCACATTCCAGAACGTAGGAAAGGGGAGGATATTAAAGGCAAGATTATAAGTACAATATATAAAGATTAATTCAATTTTTTATTTGTATGATTAACATCTTATCCGAGACATTTCTTTTGAAATAACAATTTTGCATCTGTTCATGTTTAACCTAAAGGTTGTCCTTGCAGCGATTTGAGTGCGTTGCTCTAAAAAAAATATAATATAATATAAAAATAAAACAATATCTTCCTTCGCCAGTTAGTAAATTCAAAATAACAGTCGTTTTTTCTCGACCCAACTGGCCATAATTGATATATTTATCTTACAACATTTCGACCGTAATTTGATTCTTTTCAAGTGAGAAGAGCAATTACACAATCAATTAATCCGCATACAAAACGTCCACGTTGCTGACATCGTGCCCTAACTACATCATGCGAACGCAAAGACGTCGTGTGCGTCGAGATCTTCTCTTTTAAATATAAAAGAGAAGATCTCGACGCACACGACGTCTTTGCGTTCGCATGATGTAGTTAGGGCACGATGTCAGCAACGTGGACGTTTTGTATGCGGATTAATTGATTGTGTAATTGCTCTTCTCACTTGAAAAAGACCGAATTACGGTTGAAACGTTGTGAGATAAATATATCAATTTTGGCCAGTTGGGTCGAGAAAAAACGACTGTTATAATATAAAAATATTTAAATTATTTTATGACGCAGTAAAAATATAATATATTTAATTAAAATGTTGTTACACACTAATAATAAAACAATTTCAACATATCGTTACCATATCGTCACATATCAATGCTACAGCTCTCTCTTTCTTTTCCCTCCCTCTCTTTTATTTTTCAGATTATTGTAAGATCTCTATGGTGTTATGAGTATATTTTTAACATGTAAATACTTTTGTAATTTCAGAATGCAACTTTCTAAAATTGCAGATTTCTAAATTTTTATAATATATGAATATCTCTAGAATATCAAAGAGAGAGAAAGAAAAATGAGTGTGAAAACAAAACTTCAGATCAAGTTTGGAAGATTAAGAGAAATTAAGAGTACCCATAAAAATTTAAGTTATAATTGTTTTTCCAGTGCCAAAATAATATCATTAAACTTATATTAATATAATAAAATTAAACTTAGAAGTAAACATAATATCAATTACTTACGTCGATTGCTTTTCCGGTAACTACGGTTGTCATCAACGTTGCAATCATCGCAAAGATGGTTATCAACTTTATAATCTTCATATTTTCGAGCTCAAGTATAAAACAAGTTATTGTATCCTATTCACTTCACAACGAAATGAAATTTTATATTAATTCAAATACGTTTGATTTTATATATATATTATATACATATATATTTATCAAAGATCGTGAATCATACAATCTAACATGGATAAAAACGAATTATTACTTCCGGAAAAATGTGAGTTTATTATTAATAAAATGTATTTTTCAAATGTAACACATTTTTGCATTCAATAAATAATGCACATAAAATATAACTTTTATATTAAATACACGTTTTGATGATTGTGTGTGAGAATGTGTCCGCCTTCACATATATCTAAATCTATTGATTTTTTTATCAAAGTCGTGCGGATTATATCAAACAGGGAAGAAGTAATAATACGACGAATTGGTAGTTTTCTTGAACACACGATCGAGAGACATGCAAAACACATTAACTTGTACGTTCTTGGAGCATGAAATTTTTATCAAATAGTCGTTATAACTTTAATAGTTATATGTAAGGACTTCTCAACTTTATTTTTAAACTAAGAATCTGCATTCAAAATAACATATTATTTCTTAATGCTTTTAAAATTCAAAATAGACTTATGGAATAGTATAGATGTTATGGTCAGAGCCCCTAAACGCGGGCACTCCTAGGATTGACTGGTCAATTCTGCGGAACGACCAAGCGTCTTGGTCAAAGCCCAAAATAAGTTTTGCGTTTCGGCTTTTGACTGGATGTTTGTAGTCAATCCTAGGAATGACTAACATGGCTGGTCAAAGTTAGAATCTAAGAAAACTTACTTCGGACTTTGACTAGTCAATCCTAGGTATGGCTTAATTCGAACTTTGACTGATTGGTAAATGTGCAGAGTAGTGGCCTCCTCACCGATCTGGCTAAAACTTACTAATATTGTGTATTTTGACGTGTTAAAAACAAATCTATTTATTATTCTCCATCATGACCCAAACAATGTCTAAAATCGTGACATAAGACGTCCTAAAGACGTCTTCAAGACGTCAGATTATAAAACGTTTTGAAGCCGTCTTAACGACGTCTTTAGGACGTCTTATGTCACGATTTTAGACATCGTGTTGTTTGGGGAGTTATTTATTGCATTTAAACAGTTTAAGGAACACTGAAAAAAAAATTCTTGATAAACTTGTGAGATGCATTTAGTAAGTTTTTTTTTAATATTTGATTATTATTACCGAATATAATAATAATAACAAAACATTTTGTAATAATTATAAACATTTTAAAAAAGCAGATTTTGCGTTTAGTTGAACCAACTAAACTACGTAGTACTTATTATCAAATTGTTTAGTGATAATTAACACACAGTGTGATAATTAGTACTAAATTGTCTTAAAAAGCCTTATCTAATTGGTTTGTTGACAGTTACTCAATTATTTAGTAAGCGTAGTAGTCAATTATTTAAATAATACTAATTAGTAATAACGGGAGGAAATGACTCCGCAAGATGTGCATTTTGTTTGCTGATAAATTATGTGTGAAAATTAAATTAAAGTTGGACGAAGATACGTACGCTTTGCGAGATAGGACGCGTTTCCGTACCCTCGACGGTCGATTATCGCGTTCTCGCAATCGCATTTTTTATATTTGATCTGCAGCAGCATTAATGATTTCTGCATTACCGACATCACTCGCAAGGCGCTTCGTAGATTTTTTCATTACCGACACTGCGAGTTAACTCTTTTACAGTTTCTGCACTATCGACCTCACTGAGAAAATTGTTTGATATTACGTAACATTTGAAATGAGCAATCTCGAGCGTCAGAGATTGTCAGAAATGTCAAGATCTTCATAAACTAAGTAAGCAAAATGGATTGCTTGATGTTACTGGAAACTCTTGATACATTCGGCTGCGCCGGTATTTGCATAAGTACCGAAAGCTCGCAGATGCTGCAGAACTCGTTGCTTATTTTGCAGACGGAAAATCATTTTCGAAAATGTTACTATTGGAGCAGGATCAATGGGATACAAAACGGCTATCACATCGCATACGGTTTCGAAAAGGATTGCATGAACGGTCAGGTATATTATTACATGTAAGAAATTCTTGAATTTTGCAAATTAAAACCCCTTTGAAAAAGACACTGTTAAATTGAAATAGAGACAAGTTTCTGATATATATAAAACTTCTCCGTACAATTTTTGTAAATATATTAATAAGAAAAGATATTTGTTATTTAATTTGGTTAAAGATTGTTAACCCTGCAACCGTGTACATGGGTCGTTCGCGTCCACGGCATATTTTTGACTATTTATACGGTGCGCGTTTTTTCAACGATTAAATTAACAGTTGCAAAATTAAATTTTATAATATTATTACTATTTAAACTTATAGTTATAACCTCTCAAGGAACACCTATAAATTTTTTCAGAATTTTTGGTAACGTTTTAGATTGTTTAATTAATTAATTAAAGAACAAAGGGCTAATAAGAGCCGGCGCAAGATTTTAGTGCGGAAAAGTGCGGTCGGAGAAAGGGCTCCCCCCTTTCTCCGCGACCGCAGCGGAAGTAGTAATGCAAGACCTTGAAAAGATTGCTCTCAAAAGATTAAAATATTTTCCACCTTTCTATCGCCGTTATGTCGACGACATTGCATCAGCTGTACCACCGGAATTCCTCCAAGAAACCCTCGACATTTTCAATTCCATGCACGAAAGACCACAGTTCACAATAGAAATAAGTAAAAATAATACCCTCAATTTCTTAGACACCACAAGGCTCATTTGTAATAAATCAATAATATTTAACTGGTACCACAAGCCAACATTCTCTGGACGTTACCTGAATTTTTATTCCAATCATCCCACGAGCCAAAAGAGGGGGGGTTGTCATAGGATTAATAGACAGAGCTTTTTTACTCTCCCACCCCTGTTTCCACCAAAGAGAAATCTGGGTATAGTTATCACAATATTACTACATAATGAGTGTCCGATGGACTTTATTTTCACCATACTATCTGACAGACTCAAATTTCTTTGCGCCAAGAAAGAATCAGTTCCTGTCCCCGATGCATCGGTAGTATCAGACTCTACAGATACATCTGACGCATCTACCGGCAAATCTTATTTGGCCATTCCATATGTTAAGAACATATCGGAAAGGTTCACGCATATAGCAAGAGCGATGGAAAAAAGATTAAGTTTATATGGCTTTAACAGACTTAATGGCCTTATCAGAGTCCACAAAGATCCCATCGAAAATTTCTCCAACAATAATGTGGTGTATCACATAAATTGCTAATTGGAATGTCATGCCTCATACACGAGACAGACGGGCAGATTGTTGGGAACTCGCATTAAAGAACACATGAGAGTAGATTGGAGAAATTTTTCGATCTTGCAAACACATCGCGTAGAACCCTCGATCACGAGTTCGATTTTGAAAATGCTGCAATTCTCGACAGGGAGCCATTCTATACCAGACGACTCATATCTGAGATGTTGCATATTAGTATGCAACCTAATGGCGTCAACTTGCAGACTGACACTGCATTTCTTGAATAGGCATATTTTCCTCTAATAAATAAAATGAAAAATAAAAAACGGTTCAAGAATTATATTTCAGACTATGTCCACATGTCTCTTATTTGGCCGCTTTGTTATTGTTTATGTATTGTTACATGGCTTAATTTGTCCCTTTCTGAGCTCGTTGAGCATGTCAAATGTTAGACGGTCGTTAAACTCCAACGGCTGCGCATCGTTCGCGCGGTTTAAAAAATTTTTCTGAATTTTTTTTAAATTTTAATATTTCTTTGTATTAAAATCTTGAAAAACGTTAATTTAGTTTAAGGGGTCGTCTCACTGAGACGACCCCTTAAATAACTAAAATTTGAATTTCTCGGAAATTTTGCTTTCCGCAACTCTATACTAATGGCTCCGATATTACATTTAGTAAGTACTACACATACCTATAAAATTTCATCAAATCGGTGGGCGGTAACCTTCTAACGTCTTATCTTAATATGTAATTTATAAATTATTTTCTCAATATTAAATTAAAATTTTTTACTTAGAGTAAACTGTTGTTGATTTTCCAATTTTTATAGCTTTTAATGTAAATGTACAAATTTTTTAGGTATTGTCGGTAATAAAATACCGATTTAGTAAGATCGTTTAGGATTGTGCAGAAAATTTGAAGATTAAATCTAAGTAAACTGTTTAGGTATTGATTACGTTATGTTTACACAAATCTTTTTCATGTAAACAATAAAACCAATGTAAATTATTATAAAATGTATAATTGATTGATTAATTTCTTTAAACTGCATTTTTAGAAACAGTTTTACAAAAATAAAGGATAATTTCAAATTAAACTAGATTAGATGCATTCTAACTTTAATTTATTTATTAACTGTACAGTGGCATAAAAGATGCATAATATTAACATAAAAATATCATTATTTACGTTGGTCCCTATGAGCTTTTAAATGATAAAGAGCAGTATATTATTTTATACTCACAGTTACAACACACAATATGCATAATTTTTTTTACACATATAAAATCAAAATCTATAAAACCATTGTCAATTTTCTCCATCTTAAAAATTGTACCCAAGCTAAATAATAGCCTTAAAAATAAAATTGCAACAAAATAGGAGATTATATAAATTTGCGATGTTTCTAACGTAATACAAATCTTTGATGAACAAAATCCTTTACTTCGACCGAACTGGCAGTCTTTATTTAATAGTTTGGTCGAAGTAAAGGATTTTGTTTATTTTATTACTTACTGGCAAAGAAAAAGGATCTATCTATTCAAATCTTTGATGATCCTCTCCATAGATTACTTATTATTTATATATAGATAACGCATTAAATATAGTTAATATTGTGTACACATAAATATAGATTATTATAGATTACGCGTCTTTAACATTCCTTGTCTTTAACGTCCCTTGCTTAATTAGAAGTCCGATTCCGGCCTCGGTACTTCAAACAACATAGGATGGGTCCCGTCATTTTTCTTCAATACGACATTTTTTATGAGATCTACTGACGGGTACTTAAGATCATAAGCTTGTCCTAATTTTGCGCAAATATCAATGAATAAGGTGGTGTAATTCATTGCGTTATTTCCTTTTTCGGACGACCTGTAATCCCACGGGAACACGTGGTGGAAATTGTTATAGCCTTCTCCTATTGTCACGAAGTTAACAAAATTGTTGTTTGCCGGTCTTATGTTCCTAAAAGCAGAAACTGTGTTAGTAAATGAATATCTTAAATAATAAAACTAACATTAATTCTGTTTATAATTATGTCAAAAGTCATCCCAGACTTCACGCATGTCTGAAATTAAGGCCAAAAAGTATGCATTATATTCACTTTCTCACAGAGATGTTAATTTTATTTCAATGTTTTGTCGCAAAAAAATTATCTGCTAATAAATAAATACGCGCGTTGAAATTATGAATATTTATATAATTTACTTTTTGCCGCGCATGGATGCAACTCTATTAAAATGCAAATTGTAAATTGTATCGCAATTTTTTTTCACAAGAAAAATGTATTAATTTTAATAAAAAATGTTTATTTTGTAATGTTATAATTGTTTATAACTCTCAGACCTCTGTCTGTAATTGTTTGTAATTAAATGTTTTATTTTAATAAAAAATACATATATAAACTTGTAAACTTTGTATTGTTTAAGTACCTTTTATTCCTTTGTTAAATTAAAAAAATTTTAATTTTATGAAATTGTTATATTCACTAAAAAATACAAATATAAACTTTGTGTTTAAATATCTTATATTTTCTTGTTGGATTTAAAAAAAAAATTTTAATTTTATAAAATTATTATACATTGTTTTTCTAATTGACACAATGTAAAGATTTTTTATCAAAGTAGTGCAACAATTACTTTTTAAGACAATATATATATTCTTTCTTTATAATTGGCGCAATTTACAGATATTATTTCTTTTTTTTTTTATAGATAATTACTTGGATTGAATAAAAGGTAACACAATTTTGTGATGTGTCACTTGGGTTGTATTTTTTTTTAAATAAAGATATTACTTGGATTTTTTTGAGGTACAAATATATTACTTCGATTTTTTCGAGGTAAAGATATTACTTGCACTGAAAAAAAAATTTACTTGTTGCAAGTAAATACATTTTCTTGAAATATAATTACTAAATTGAAAGAAATAATAACTTCCAACAATAAAATTCTTTTTTAATTTAATAAAATATTATCTCCAAAACAAATAATTTGTCAATGAAGAGAATATTTTATTGAAACAAAAACCCAATTTCTTGTCAGTAGAAAATTATTTTATCAAAATTAATAAATGTACTTACTTAAACATAACAGTCGTTAATAAGTAACAAATTTTTGGGAATTTATGACATAAATACTAGAAATAATTCATTGATTACTTGAATCAATTAATACATACGTATAAACAATTATTTCTTGCCGCAAGTATAAATTTACTTAAAAGAAATAACTCCATACTGTAAACAGTATTATACAAAAATAATTTCAAGTAAAAATTTACTTTACACAAAAAATACATTTCTAGAACCTACAAATTTATCTTTCTAGTTACAAAAAATTTAGCTTCACTTCACGGAAAAAAAGTGTTCTTGTTTTAATAAATACATTTTCTTGAATTATGATTTCTAAATTGAAATAAATAAATACTTCCAACAATAAAATTTATTTTTGTTTTAATGAAATTATCTTCAAAACAAATAATTTGTCAATGAAGAGAATGTTTCATTGAAACAAAAACCCAATTACTTGTCAGTAGAAAATTATTTTATTAAAACTAATAAATGTAATTACTTAAACATAACAGTTGTTAATAAGTAACAAATTTTTGGGAATTTATGACATAAATACTAGAAATAATTCATTGATTACTTGTATCAAATAATACATATGTATAAACAATTATTTCTTGCCGCAAGTACAAATTTACTTAAGAGAAATAACTCCATACTGTAAACAGTATTATACAACAATAATTTCAAGTAAAAATTTTACTTTACGCAAATAATACGTTTCTAGAATCTACAAATTTGTCTTTCTAGTTACAAAAAATTTAGCTTTACTTTACGGAAAAAAAATTTTTTTGTTTTAAATAAATATATTTTCTTAAATTATGATTTCTAAATTGAAAGAAATAATTACTTCCAACAATAATATTTATTTTTGTTTCAATAAAATTATCTCCAAAACAAATAATTTGTCAATGAAGAGAATGTTTCATTGAAACAAAAACCTAATTACTTGTCAGTAGAAAATTATTTTATCGAAACTAATAAATGTAATTACCTAAAATAATATATTATTTGATTATAATGAATATGTACAATGTGATGTCTTTTCCACCGATAGATGGCCTAGTTTCTCAAATTTAAAATCTGACCAGAGACAGTATATATACAAGGCCGTACGGCGACAGCGTTTAATCACTCGCAGTTCTACACTGCATCATACGGAATCATCCGTATAAGTAAATAATTCGTTTATGACTCTGGTCATTCGCGATATTTATATATGTGGCGGTCGACCGACCGCCACATATATAAATAAATAAATATTAATTAATTGTTTAACTAAAGTAAGCTAATTACTTGTAACTTGTGTGAAGCAATACATTGCTTTCAGACATTTAAATTTATTAAATCCAAAGAACTCTTTCTGTGTACCAGAATCTTTGTCAGTTGCAAATAAATTAATTTCTTATCGAAGTAAAAATATATTTATTGCAAGAAAATATTGTAACCGCGCAAAAATCTGTTTATTTGTTGCAAAAAAATTAATTTCTTGCAGTAGCAAATATATTTTTATTGCAAGAAAATATTATAACCGTGCAAGAGTCTGTTTCTTAGTTGCAAGCAAATTAATTTCTTATCGAAGTAAAAATATATTTATTTTAAGAAAATATTGTAACCACGCAAGAATCTGTTTATTTGTTTCAAGAAAATTAATTTCTTACAGCAACAAATATATTTTTATTGCAAGAAAATATTATAACCGTGCAAGAGTCTGTTTCTTAGTTGCAAGCAAATTAATTTCTTATTGCAGTAAATATTTCGTTACTGCAAGAAAATATTATTACCGTACAAGAATCGATATTTTTAATGCAAAAAAATTTTCCATTGCCTCAAAAATAAGATTACTACTCGTGAGAAATATTTCCTTTGTTTCAAGAAATATAAATATTCCCCGCAGATAACATTTTCTTATTTTGATGTAATTTTTATTTCTTTTTATAACATATAATTTTTATTTAAAGAGATAATTCTTTCGTTCCAAAAATATTTACTAGCAACAAAAAAGTTGTTTCTATGTAAGAAGTAAATTCCTGCTAGGGACTATTTGAGTAATTTTTTTCCTTGTTGCAATGAAATTTTATTTAAAACAAGTAATTTTTTTTTTCCGTGGTAAAGATATTACTTGGATTTGATTTCGAGGTACAAATATTTCGATTTTTTCGAGGTAAAGATATTACTTGGATTTTTTCGAGGTACACCACGCGTGCTTGGCGTCTTTTTTTTACCTTTTTGTAAAAGGTATTATACTTACGGTATTATACTTGAAACGCAGTCTCAACTAAAGTCAAAGTATACCGGATGTTACAAGAATCTTGAATGCATGAATACATTATACTAGAAATACATCATGCTAGATATCAATTAATCAATTAATTTATTAACCCTTAACTAGCACCTGGGGTGTCAAACACCCCAAAACGAATTTCGTCAAGTTTAGGCATTTTCTCGGTCGGTTAATCTATGAATTTCGCATCGCAGTGCGATCGCAGTGCATCTGTCGTTAGTTCGAGTCACCAATGACACATTCCAATACGTTCCACCTGGCAGAAATCGTCAGTGCCCTTCCAAACACAATTCGAATCAGACGTATAGAATTTCTGGGGTCATTGAATACCTCAAGTGCATTTATTTCAAGAATTTTTTTGAAGCCTTAAAACTAAAAATTTCATACTTTAGGCTAATGGGTATCATTTTCCAGTGTTTAATGTATGTACTTGATTTTTTCAAGCCTATTGGAGCCTCCATTTCGCCGTACCCAACGTTCAAATGTGTGGGGTGTACAACACCCCGTGTGCAGATAACGTTCGATCGCGGACGTGTGCTAGTTAAGGGTTAAACTTCAGCCAGAGGCCAAGAAGTGGACTTGGTTTACAATTAACCTCTTAACACACTCATACCATATGAATTAAGAGCTTTGACATCAGTTAAAGTCAAGAAGTCAAATCGCTTTAGCTAACTCATCCTCTCCATATTCATATCACCCTACTCTAACCCTAATGCTAATTCCCCGTTTTTTAGATTTCCCTCTCCCTCCACATTTTTACGCCCTTCCCCTGCCCTATCCAATCGCCCAAGCTTCTCCTTTTGCCCCCTCCATGCCCCTCCTACTCCCTTCGCTACGGCTGTCCCTCGTGTCGCTATTCCTCGCCGGATGTCGAATCGCCATACTAGAGATCTTCCGTCCCAATCTGCTTCCGCTGCTCTTCGAAACATTTTCCGATTCAATTCCCCATGCTGGGATCTTCTATGGACTCCACTCCTCGCATCCCATCTGTCATCTTGCGCCGCACAGCATTACCAGGCACCGCTACCGACAGAGCTCCGTTGCTTCCAACAGCTTACATGACAATTCCTCTCTTTCAAGCCGACGGGTTCCTCGCCACCTTATGTCCTTTTCGTAGGCTGCAATTGATTATTCGAACCCCCGGCGATTGCCCGCAGACAGCCCTAGGCCACGTCATTCGCTTCTCACCGGGGATAATCCCACGGCAAAGCCGTCTGCTTACACTTGCGCTCGATCGGCCCCGATTCCCGGACGGCCGCCCGGATGCCCGCGACTATACAATTCTAGATATTGTATGAGCTAACAGGCTTCCTCATCGAGAATAACATTTACATTGTTGATTACGACTTGCTAGCATTGGGGAACCTAGGGAGAACGGTAGTAGCTGCTTTATAGTTTGTGGAATTTAGAATGCTACAACCGATCTACCATGCTACCTGGGATACCGGAAGCGCCAGCTATTAAAATATTTAAATTTTCAATTGACTGCTAAATCAATATGTATGATATGTATGTAAAAGAAGTATAATATAAATAAGAAGATCGGAGATATGTGATTTAGTTGTGTTTTAACTTCACTCTTGAGTGTTTCAATTTCCACGGTGTTCCCACTTCCTATTGGTACGTATATGTAATTTCAAACTGTATTTGATTATTTTCCCGTATTTTATATTTATATCTGTTTTTTTAAAGAAAAAGAAATAATGGCATTTTGTTGCAGAATTTATCTGTTTTGAAAAAAATAGAAATACTATGAATACTCGACTAAACTCATGTATCAGCGTCGATGCTGAAGAAGAAATCGTTATCTCTGTTATTGCTGGCCGATTTCCTAACAGTAATAATTTAAAAGAATTTCAAGACAATCTTTTTAACAAAGTGGATCTTGGTTCGAGTGATCATGGACGGTGGAATAATTGTAATAATTTTTTCTTTAAACATTATATACTTTTGGAAATTATTAGAAAAAATATTTGTAATTTATATTAATCGTAATTTTTTAAAGATTCGTAATATCTAAACCAAAAATTTTTTAATACAATGTCAATTTAGAAAATTGGGTTACACTATATACATTAGGGTGCCAATTTTTTAAGTCAAAAATTCGATTTTAAGTCTCACCCTTTAAATTTGTTCTACCAACTCTCAAATAAACATGCTTGGAGAGCAGGCGATGTAGCTTAATATTTAGAGGTCGCTTGAAGCCTTTAAACATTTAATTTTTTTCAAAAAAGTGGTAAAAAACTGGGTTCTGTGAACTTGGCACACCATACCTAAAAATCTCAGTTTTTTTTCGAGTTCTGGCATTCTTTTGAATAGTTCTAGGTCCGAATTAATAGATGTTTCTCAGTTGTCAAAATCAGTCTGTCTTTGTCTCGCGTATGGTAAAGCGATATACGCGAGACAAAGACAGACTGATCTCAACAACTGAGAAACGTCTATTAATTTGGAGCCTAGAGTTCTAGATAAGCATTTTAAAAACGTTCACAGGTAAATCAATTTTCTATGTATTTGCTTAAAATTTTAACCATATGCTATTAATTATAGTGTTATCTATACACCTCCTCAATTGTAAGAACCGTGCCCGTACCAAAGTCGAGATATTTGCTATCAAAAATTGTATTTTTTACATGTATTGGATATACAAAGCAGACGGAAATCTCGTATTTTGAATTTTAATAATTAGAACGAATCTATAAGAAGTGATGAAAAACGGATATATAGTAGAAGGACACTTTAGGAATACTAGTAAAAAAACCCGAAATTATTGATGATTTTCACGATTGTTCGACGTAAAAGAACGACTGCAGGAAAAAAATGACAAAATAGTCTTTTGTTCTGTATGTGAGGGACAGAACTGTTCAAAAGTTTTCAGCCTGTAACCGTATATATACGGATGTTTTCACGTCGATTTAGAGTATAAAATTTTGGCCACGATTATAACCGGTGAACGTCCTCAAATAGTTCCGATGATTAAATACAAAAAAATCGAATTTGAAAATATGGTGCTCTAAGTTCACGCAGCGCACCAAATCATGAAAATCAATTATTTCTTCGGAGTTCTAGCTGGTTTTACAATAGTTCTACAGTTCTGTATCAAATATATCAATAGTTCTAGCAATTAAAAGAAAAATCTATTTCCGCAAATCCAGTGCCCAAACTGTAACTCGTATACCTACATATCTAACAAGGGAAGGGCCCGATGTGTTGTTGCTGAGATCTAAATAATACTATTATATTTGGTTTAAGGATGATAAATAAAGGTGCTTAGCAAAATTTTAGCTGCTATGATCCACAGGTGTGGACGGCCCGGTAAAAAATTTTTTATTTAAAAATATATAAAAACGTATAAATATAGTATATATTTATTTTTAGATTCTTATTTTTATTCTTTTTCCTGTAGATAATATGTACGAACAGAGATTATAGAAGAGGAAAAAACATGTATAAACATGTATGGACGTATTTGATATATAATTATATATACATATTTATATGTTTTTATATATTTTTATATAAAAAATTTTTTTATCAGGAGAAGGGAGAGGACAGGGGAGGTAACGTTACACATCCTGGTTTACTATCAAGCCGTATATAAAGTGGAGGAGTAGATAAAATATTACCTTTATCTGGTTAACACAATGTTATAATATATGTCATTCTAATATGCATCTTATGTGAAATCAGCGTTTATGAAAATTTATGTGTTTTCTTTGTCTTCTATTGTACTTTCAATCTATCTTTGAAGACCTGTATCTTCTGCTATAATATATAGTCAATAACACCTTAAAATTTAGTGGTAACCATATTTTGTTACGTTCTTTCCAGTGCACTATATTAGAATTTTATTTGCGCTATTATATTATATAGCAGAAGATAAAGTCTTCAAAGATAGATTGCAAGTACCTACAATAGGAGACAAAGAAAACACATGGATTTTTATAAACGCTGATTTCACATAAGATGCATATTAGAATGACATATATTATAACATTGTGTTAACCAGATAAAGTTAACATTTTATTTACTCCTCCATTCTATACTGTTTGTTAGCGGAACCAGGATATGTAACGTTAGCTCCCTTGTACTCCCCCTCCCCCTAGTAAAAAATTTTTCTTATAAAAATATATATAAACATATATAAATATATATATAATTATATATAAAAAATGTCCATACATGTATTTTCCTCTTCTATAATCTCTATTCGTATATATTACAGGAAAAAGAATAAAAAAAAGACAATATATGTTAAGACCGTTAAGATATAAATCAATACAAAGGAAATAGCCATACGGTCCAAGCTTGGATCTTAGGCAGCTCAATATAATTATTTTCAATATGTATTTAATACGCGTATTTTCCAACATATTAAACTGCGCGCCGATTATTTGTCGGACTTAAAACACAACTATTGTTGGAACATTAGAAATTCCCTCTCCCTTCCCAAATTAAATCGATATCGATTTAATATTAAAATCACTGTAAAAACTTATTGCGAAAAATATTACCCCAGCCAGGGTTCGAACCTGGAATCTCCCGCATTCCGTTCGGGTGTCTTTACCGAATTGGTAAAGACACCCGAACGGAATGCGGGAGATTCCAGGTTCGAACCCTGGCTGGGGTAATATTTTTCGCAATAAGTTTTTACAGTGATTTTAATATTAAATCGATATCGATTTAATTAGGGAAGGGAGAGAAAATTTCTAATGTTCCAACAATAGCTGTGTTTTAAGTCCGACAAATAATCGGCGCGCAGTTTAATATGTTGGAAAATACGCGTATTAAATACATATTGAAAATAATTATATTGAGCTGCCTAAGATCCAAGCTTAGACCGTATGGCTATTTCCTTTGTATTGAATAAAAAAAAGAATCTAAAAATTGAAGATTATTTTTGCATTAAATTTTTTATAAAAAGTAAAGTTTAAGATAATGAGAAAAAATTTGCTTATATATAATCATATATAACAACTGTTACATTTACATATGATTATATGTAGACAAATTTTTTCTCATTACCTTAAACTTCATTTTTTATAAAAAATACAATGCAAAAATGATCGTTTTAATCATTTTTAGATTCTTCTTTTTATTCTTTTTCCTGTAATATATACGAACAGAGATTATAGAAGAGAAAAAAACATGTATGGACATACTTGGTATATAATTATATATATATTTATATTTTTATATAAAAAATTTTTTACCGGGTCGTCCACACCTGTGGGTCATAGCAGCTAAAATTTTGCTAGGCACCTTTATTTATCATCCTTAAACCAAATATAATAGTATTATTTAGATCTCAGCAACAACATATCGGGCCCTTCCCTTGTAAGATAGGTAACAGTCCCGATCAGATCGTATTTTTGCGACTTTTCCACGTGGTTTTGCAAGAAATTTTAATCACTTTCCAGTAATAAAATTGATTTTGAAATTTTTTTACGCGTTTTAGCCGATCTGATAAGAGTTCTGCGTAGCGTTCTCTGAGTTCTACAAAAAAGTTACATAACTTTTCCCTGTAAAATAATTATTTCTTAAGTTATCGCCGTTTTTAACATTTAAGAATCAACATTTCGACGATTTTTGACAGTTCTGTGAATTCTATTATAATTTTCCTGTACTTATAAACGTGTCCTAACGTTTTTCGAAGATTTCTGGATAGTATAGATAAGTATTATTTATTCATTTTTTAAATAATTTTTTCCTCCCGAGAAAGCTGCATTTAAGGATATATGGGTTAGGCTCTGGCCAACTTTTGACAGTTCTGTGAGTTCTATTATAATTTTCCTGTAGTTCTGAACGTGTCCTAACGTTTTCCGAAAAGTTTTGGCGATAAGCATTACTTATTCATTTTTTAACTAATTTTTATCGCCCGAGAAAACCGCATTTACGGATATGGGTAAAACGCTGGACAAAATCTCGGAGTTCTGGTTTGTGTAAAAAATTTTTTGTATAATTCTTACCACATTCAAGTATTTTCTAAAGAATTCCCAGCACTAGCAATGTTGTATGATTTTTAAAAAAATTAATACCGCCCAAGCGCCTAGTAGGAGAGACCGGGACAAATCGGTCAGGTTTTTTTCGGTGCCGATTTTTAACAACAAAATAAATAATTTTAGTTAAATGTGGTATACCATTTTTAAGAGTGAACCTTTAGCTACAAAATTTATGTAGGAAATTTTTGTCTACGTCGCTTTGTTTAACCGGTATAGAGCAAAAACGACAACGCTGGAAAAATTGAAATCTCAAAAATGCCGGGGTAAAACTGTCACTCCATAAAAATACATAATTCCGATTATGAAAACTGATAGGATACATTTTATTAATTATTTGGTAATAGAAAAATGTAAACATTTATTAATTAGTGTTAAAAAATTTTATTATTTTGTGTTTTTGTGTGTGTGTACGGATTCTATAACTCAAGAACTAATCAACCAAATATTAAAGAAAAATATATGAAATAGGGGTAGAAAAGACTGAAAAATATAATAAAATTATAAAATTTGCCAATATTATAAAAGTCCACCCCGGGTGCTTACTGACCGATTTGCCCCAAACACAAGTTTCAGGTTTCATCGCCCACGAAATATTAGACATGAACAATAATGAAAAAACTACACTGGATTCGTGTTCAGCATGCATTACTCTTTATAATCACGTACCTGGAGATTTGGAGAGCAAATATTATTGTAGATATTACACAATTTCCACGCGCAGAAAATTTAACTTTTACCTTCCGAAAACACGTTTGCCCTCGCAAAAATCATAACACGGCAGGTAATCTGCCAAAACTCCGTTGGTCACATGGGTACCATAAGACGCGTTTACAATGTTAATAGCGAGTTCGCACAATATACAGGTTCCGAGATATTTGATTTGACACTTTTACCCCGTTGACCGATTTGCCCCGGTCTCCCCTACTTATGTCAAAAGAATAATTTAAAAAAATAAATTATTTAAAAATCATACAACTGCTAGTGCCAGGAACTTTTTAGAAAATACTTATATGTGTTCAGAACTATAAGAAAAATTTTTAATAAACCGGAACTCCGAGATTTCGCACAGCGTCCCACATTATTCTTTCTAATCCCTGATTTCCATGCACGCGTTGCCGCGCGTAAGATTGCGCTTCAAACGCGCGCGTTTGATAAAAGCACATATTTGATTAGGGTAACCTATGGAAACGCATGTTTGACACGCGTTATAAAGCGCGGCAACGCATGCATGGAAATCAGGGGTTAGATGTTCTAAAACGTCGAAAAATCGCAATTTTAAAAAATGTCCGTATGTATGTATGTATGTGTGTATGTATGTATGTATGTGCCAAATTTTTTTGATATAATTAACTTTCGTGTTATGTATATTATGTATATACATATATATATATACATTCAATTTTGCAAAATTGCAAATGTAAAAATTAATAGATATCGAATAAATTATTATTCAATTCCTTTCATTTTTCTATGTATACAAATATCAAGAAAAAGTTATCAAAAAGTGAATAGGTCTTTACGAGATATTTCATACTTTATATTAAAAATTTTATAACAAAATTTAAAATATCTCAGGAAATTTTTAACAAAAGAGTTTTGTTATAGTGTTTTGAAAACGTCTCGACGAGATCTACAACTTTTATCTCAGGAAAAAATCAAGTTTCGTTTAAGAAATTTGTCGCCTTTAAAATTTCTTGAAAACCACGACATCTACGACATAACACATCGGAATTACGTGTTTTTCCCTCTAAACCATGTAACTTATGTAAAACATTTTTTAATAAAATCATTGGTTCGCGAGATATAGCACTGTAAACTTCAAAATTGGACACCCTGTATATTAATATTATATACTATATACTATTTTTACAATGCATATACTACAATGCATATACAATTTTTTATATTATATGTACAATATTTTTTATTTTATGCTGAAATAAACAAAAATATTACTTGGCATTATTTGCATGGGCATTACGAGGACATTAGTAGACATTAGGTAAGAAATTCGGCAGTAGTGCCCAGAATTGACCATTAGTATAAGGCATTGATGTACATGATTTTAGTCAGCGGTTTATCCCTCGCACTAGAAGTTACACCCCAAGCAGCATTTTTCGGTTAACTTTCCGACTAAGGACTACTTTTTTACTAATCACAACGTTGAAAGCGGTCCAAGAAAGTTATAAAATGTAAACTTATAATTAAAAGATAATACTAACGTTTTTTGGACGTTGTCTTAACGTCAAAATTACGACGTGCTTTTTTTATCACTTTTCCAACGTCAAATTTGAAATGGTTTATGTCCTAATACCCGACGTTAAGTTATTTAACGTTCGCCTGACTCTGCACCAAACTTTTCGAGCGACTTCAATACGTAATTTCCAACGTAAACCAACGTTTTGTTATCAAACGTTGTAAAACGCTAACGTTTTGAAACGTCGCCTGTGGTCATTTCTGACTAACGTTAAGAAATCGCGAGAAATGGTAACAAATTCTGCCTAAAATACCGTTGGCTTCCCACTGATGTGGCACGGGCTCAATTTCTTGTGATTCTTTTATGTACAGTCGCGGACAGAGTAGTTGCAACACTTTTTTTCGAATGAATTTAGGAACGCGCATTTAGATTCAGGATGAGAACTTCTAACCTTCGCTCATGCGCAATAACAATATTAATGTATCGTCAAACTCAATATACAATGTGTAGCATAAACTTCAACGATAAATATTATTATATGTGCTGCAAGATATCGGTAATAAATATAACCTCAAATTCGTCAAATCTAATAAATGTAGCACATTACAACAGGAAATATTAAATTTTTGAATCCGTTGATCTTGTCAATATTTAGGGATATATATATATATATATGATTAAAGATATTAATTGCATAATCATATTATATTGATAAAAATATTTCTCTAATTATATAGATTACACAGGGTTGGGTAATGTTAATTTTTTTTAAACTAATTGTAAGTATAGTTAAATATAAGTTAATTATTAATGGTTTATAAAATTAATTTAGTTACGTTAAAAATTGCATGAAAAGAAAACCAACTCAATTAAAAGTTACGTTAAGATTAAATTAACTTAAGTTAAATTAAAAGTTAATTTTTTAAAGAATTATTTATATTATATTAAAATAACGTAATTTTTTATTAAATCTGATTACTCTAACAAAATATACAATTACAATATGGATCATTAAATGTATTTAATATTTTACTTGTAAATTTGTAAAGTTTATATGTTAATTGTGGTTTGTAGTTTTTATTTTATTTATTATTTGTAGTTTATAAAAATAACAAAGAAATTGTTTTTCTATATAAAAATGTATATATTTTATCTTTTATAATTATGAAAATTGTGCAGAATTACCATAAAATAACTAAGCTACGTTGCAAGTTATTAACTTTAAAAATTCTTTTTAACTTTTAACTATTTAACTAGTTATTACCCAACCCTGGTTTACATAATTCTCTTTTTTTTACACACACACATTTCTTAAATTTACATTTTTTAATAAAAATTACAATTTTAATAAATATAATTACAAATAAATAAATATTTTAATTATTAAAAATAAAATTATTAATACTTACGACGCGCATATAAATAATAATATTGATTTTTGTAAAGTAGTTATATTTAAAGTAAATATCATAGCATTTTTTGAGCAGGCTTAAACATTTCTTATTAACTTAAAATATATTATTGTGCCAAAGAAAATAGTATGTTGCTTATACATGCATAATACATGTATATAAACAAAATAATAATAATTTTGTATTTATTGAATAACTCTTTTGTTTAATAACATGCTGCAAACGTTTGGGCATGTTAGATATAAATTTTTGTTAAATAATCAAGTTTAATACGCTTCCATTCCTCTGGTAATCGTAATTTCAGTTCTTTGTTCTTATAGGTGTAATCCGAATATTACGATCCAACAAATCTCATAATTTTTCTAGAAGATTTATCTTTATCTAAAATTCCGCCAATGAAAACCAATTCGCTTAATCCTCTAGTCAAAATACAATTACCGTAAACCATTATATTTTCGCCACTGTGTTTCATGATGGATCTCAAATTGTTTACTTTCAATTCTTCGTTTGCTTTACTACGCTATATCATTTTAATTAGAGAAATATTTTTATCAATATAATATGATTATGCAATTAATATCTTTAATCATATATATATATATATATCCCTAAATATTGACAAGATCAACGGATTCAAAAATTTAATATTTCCTGTTGTAATGTGCTACATTTATTAGATTTGACGAATTTGAGGTTATATTTATTACCGATATCTTGCAGCACATATAATAATATTTATCGTTGAAGTTTATGCTACACATTGTATATTGAGTTTAACGATACATTAATATTGTTATTGCGCATGAGCGAAGGTTAGAAGTTCTCATCCTGAATCTAAATGCGCGTTCTTAAATTCATTCGAAAAAAAGTGTTGCAACTACTCTGTCCGCGACTGTACACTACTTTGAAATGATCCATTGAATCGAAATATCCAGAGCTCGCTGTCGAAAATCAAACTTGTCAGACAAAGACGACGCAGGATCTGCGTCAAAATCTCAAAAAATTTTAATCGGCTACCCGTCGGAACACGCCCATACCCGTACGCGCTGCTATCCACGAGCAGGCGAGACACGTCCGAACACGCCGAAGTCTCGCAAGGAATGAAGGAACTCGCACAGAACATATACAAATGGAACTCGGGTCAATCGGACTGACGCTTAACGCTATACCGCCATAACCATAACCTAGATCACCATAGATGGTATTGCATAGGTCGGATTTGGTTAAGATGTACGACGCATTCGCAAATCTAGTATAGAATTTTGAACTAATCGATACTTTATCGACATGTTAAGTCAGTTTGGCGACCTTGTTAAGACTTTTAGTCAATATTGGTACAATTTTGTCTACAGTGGTATACTACTTAGTTTGCAAAAGTCTGAAAAAGTTCGTTATTTTATACGAGAAGACAAATCTTAGTAGAATTTATCGCACCTATTACTACGTAAAGTTTGATATAGTGTGGAACGCTGACTTCGCCATTTTCATTCCTCAAAGAGGAAGGCAAATAATCCGCCATTTTCCAGTATATTTAGATTTATATTTTTTAACGCATTTTATTAACAATTTAAAGCATTTAAATAATATCTGTTGTTAAAGTTTTGACAACATGTTTATTCTTAAATTAATTTTGATGAAAAAAAATAAGAATCTACATTTTGAAAATTTTAGTTATTTAATAGAATATTTAGTAAATTGCAATATTTTAGAAGGGATTCGTCTAATTTCGACCTATCATTTCCACATTTATCAACAAAGTGGGTTTTGTTATAAATTTTCAGTGCTAGGTTCGTGTATTTATGGCAAAATTACAATAGTATCAAAGACTGCGTAAACTATATTTTCCTCTAAAGCCATTTTATTTGTGCCAAATTGATAAGTACGTATTATGATACATTTATTACACCAATGCCGTCATATGGTTTGAATGGAAGCACGAAAACTACACCTAAAATATTACGTTGTGAAAAAATAACCTCAGGTCTAGCAGAGTGTACAAATCAAAGTTTACAAAAATTACTTACACCAACGTTAAAACTGGTGGAAAAAATGTAACCTTAATTTAACTTATATAAGTCGGATCCCGACGTTGGTACAACCTAAATTTGATTCCCCAAATTAGTGTAAAAGAGGGTTTGAACGACGTTGCGAAAACGTTGGTTACCAACGTTAAGTGTGTTTATCTTAACGTCGGGCGGACGTCAAAATGCTGCTTGGAACCGTAACTCAGAATGTCACCAAATTCCTTTGACAACGCTTGCACATAAAGACGCGCATTTACCGTAGGAAAGGCAAGTTTCTACGATAGATTTAAATTGGCAACAAGCATATAGTGTCAAGTTTGCCTCGGGGTGTCGAGTTAGCCCTGTTTTCTTTTATTATATTATATATCTATTTAATTTTAAATTATTACAAACTCTAATTTTTTAGCTGTTTGTAACAATTTCGTACAAATGTATTTAACACGTTTAAAACTTTTACAGTTACTCATATACTCATACATACTCAATAATATAGGTATAGAGGAAAGTCCCCTATTATGAGATAGGTTACCAATATGAGATAACGGGGTTTCTTTTAAACTAATAGGCCCAGATAGGGCCTAATAGTTTAAAAGAAACCCCGTTATCTCATATTAGGAATCCTATCTCATAATAGGGAACTTTCCTCTCTATGTATACTCATCGTAATAATATTACTTTTAAAAGAAAGATATAATATAGTATAAAATTCAATACTTAAAATACATAAAAAGCGACAGGTTTATACAAACTATCTTGCCTTATCTGATATCAGCATTTTGACCTTTTTATCATATTCCCGTGTGAGGTTGCTGATCCTCCATCGGGCGCCTCCCCAGGTGGCGGATAGGGGAAAGCTCTCTAGAAATAGAGGGTACCGGGGAAATAAAATACCCGGGGCGGACCAAAATCAGCAGGGCCGGTGTCTAGGCCTAGAGGAGACAACCACTCGATCCAAGACACTCGGGAATTGAAGCACCGACGCCGACGAATGACAACGTCGACGCCGCGATGCAATGGCGGGCATAAGTGGAGCTTATGTCCGCCATTTATTTGTGTTCTTTATACATTTGGATTCATACAAGCACCGGCACCGGCGAATGACAACGTCGACGCTGCGATGCAATGGCGGGCATAAGTGGGGCTCAGGTATGTCACAGATTAATAGAATTCAATTTTTTTCGCTGCGGGACGCGAATGAACACCAGCAGTATTACTGCTTTGACACGTTGATTAATATTTCTTGAACAAAAACAATTTACCAAATAATATAAAATAAAAAATATAATTATAAAAGCAACAAAATGAACAATAATATTTGACATTTTCGTAGAAACGATGACTATAATTTAGCTGCGATATATGTGTCTCCTGTGCGCTGGCTACACTGAACGCGAAACGCGCGAGATGCGAGCTTTTGCGAGCTGCGAGCAGTGTTTCAAGATCGTGGCCAGTGTTCTCAACCTAAAAGAGCGAGCCTGTAATACCAAGGTACGTAAAATTATCGTTAATTATCGTTTTTTTTAAATCTTATACAGTGTCCCAGAATTGATAGTAAATAAAAAAGAGGCATATTCTACAGGTCAAAAGATTCTGTTTACTTCAACCAAAAATTGCTTAACGAAACGCATCTTGTTAATTTAACCATGGTTGTTTTTTTTGTGTATATAATATACATAAAGATTTGTTATAATAGCTAATAAAATTTATATTAAAGTTACCTGTCCAACTGCATTGAAGCAAAGGAGAAGTAGGATTCTTAGCGGTAATTTTGCTTTGTAGCACCTGTGACTCCAAAGTCGATGAGCGCCACCAGATGCCCCGAGATTGGATATAAGATACATCACGATTACTTAAAAGTATAAGAGAATACGTTTATATATGTGTATTATATACAAACAAGAATTCATGCAATTTATGTGATACTTCTAAAATGTTTAGAAGTTTGGCGCTCGTGCCGTAAGGACATACGTAATTTTCTGCGAAATAAGTGTCAATCTATTTCTGTATGACGATGTCCGTTATGTATATTCGATGTGACTGCCAAGCAACGGTCACATCGTGTATCGACATCTTTTGTTTGCGAACCGACTGACGGAACTCGACCATGCGGATTTTACGACCTTTTAATTCTTGACGAGGATGTAACCGAGATTTTGTACCGCATGTATTAATTTTTATACTTTTGTTGCGCTGAGGAGGGTCCAAACCAAGGACCGAAACGTTTGCGCATATTGTATGTAAGAAATACATTTTAATTGTCGCTTTAAGATCGGCGTTTCTGGCTCTCATTTGCCTTGTCATTATCAATTTTATCTAAAATGTTTCACAAATATATATTTATAAAAATATATTGTACGCAAAGATTTTTAAGAAAATTATAAGATTTTCAAGATTTTCAAGATTTTCTACTTTTCACACCATTGAATATGCTCAGTGAATTATTTTAATTGGAAAAAGCTAATTCGATTTGAATGAGAATCTAAATATATAAATTAATCACAGACAATTATTATTTAATGATTCCGTTATTGTTAAATGCATTTATTTAGGAAATTTATTTTTATTCATTAGGTATCATTCATTTAGGTTGGCTATGGATGTAAGTTTTTATAATAATCGATTAACTCTGAGAATAATTAATGACAATTTCTAATATTACTTAGCGTTTAGTAATTAAATATAAATTTTTCACCTATATTGCAATAATAATTATTAACATTTATTCGGATATTTCATAAATTTAAATACGTATCTATATTATATATGGTATATTGAATACCTAATCTAAATTAATCTTACACAACTGCACTTAACACATATGTAAAAAATAATTACATTAAAAATAAAATTATTTAGTGTCAAATTAATTATTTTTAGCAATTTAAACTTATTGTTAATAACTTTATTAATACCTTTCCAGTATGGAAAGATGCAATTGGCTAAGAAAGTATTATTTTAACTGTTTTGGATTCGATTAATTTGAGAATCAAAAATTTTATTTTAAAAGGCTTCTGGTACACTAATAGCTGCACGAGAAAAATTTCAAAAATTTTGTAAATTTCTTTTTTTGATTCTCCTGTATATATAAAAACGCAAAAATAATTTAAACAGGGATATTTACTCCATGACGTAGTCTTCCAATTTTCCAAGTAGTTGAAAGTCAGTAAACCATAAATGCCAACAGCGTGCAATAAAAACATTGTCAAAGCAATAGACCATATTACATCAGTTTCGAAATTGAAAAAACGTGATTTTATCATTTCGGATTTTTTATTGCTGTCGTAGTCATTGCCGTTTACTCCCGCCAAGTTCATATCGTTGATCAGATCTTCCTCCTTGTATTCTTTTATAATGGATTGAGAAATTTTATTGCAATCCATTATGTTGAATGCTGATGGCTACAAATAAATTTTTCTAGAAACAAGTGATTTAGTTAGAAATAATGCAATTAAAATCTCTGTTTAAAAAATAAAAACAAAGTGTTCCATTAATTAGTGTTCTATTCAACAGCTAGTGCGATTGTCTTAAACTTTTAGGCAACACGTGCAAACGATATAGAAAACTAACTTGGAAACAATTAAATTGATAATCTATATTTCTTAATTTATATTTTCAATTAATAAATAGGGTGTCGCAAAATTTGTGCATTTGGAGTGCAAGAAGTGATTTTCTATGCTAAAAGGAACAACTTTTTCCTTTAGCAAAATTGCGTGCGACAAGTAGTTTTTGTAGGGGAGCAAGTTAAAGTTAAGAATGAGCGCTTTTCAGTCGTCGTAGTCCCTAACTTTTTTGTGTATTGTTTAAAATATGATAAAAGTTAACAAAATAAATGTTGCTTTTATTCCTTACATAATAAGTAAATGAATTAACGAATTGTCTGATTCCGTAGCACCATCTGAAAATTTAAAAAATGTAAATAGTAATATGCTTTGTGTGCTGAGCGTTCTAGTAAACTATTCCTTAAGTTTAGTAACACCTAATAAAACGCTCAGCACACAAAGCATATTTACATTTTTTCTATTTTTAGATAGTGCTACGGAATCAGACAATATTTTTATTCATTTATTATGTAAGGAATGAAACCAACATTTTTTTTTTAACTTTTATCATAATTTAAACAATACAATACAGAAAAAAGTCAAGGACTAGGTAATACAAGTGACTGAGGAGCGCGCGTTGGCCCTGAGCGCCACACAGAAAAAAAATATTCTTGATTTAAAAATATCTTTAGTTTTAACGTGGAAATCTTGAAATAAGATTATATTACATTAAAGAAAGAATAATTGCGTTAAACAAAGAAATCTTACTTGAGTGAAGACATTTATATACATATATACAGGGTGTCCCTGAATTCAGTGCCAAAATTGATACAGCAGCTTTAGGACAAGAAAAAAAGTCGAAAATGTTAATAAACATATGTTTGAATCCAAACGGTTTTGGAGTTATAAGGTAATAAAGTTGCTTTCTTAAGACAATATAAATTGAAATATATGTGTAATGTTCTTTATTTTGTTTAAAGCTCTACAAAAGATGTTCAAAAATTCTTCCGTCGTCTTCGATACACTTTTATTTCCCGAAAAAATGTAGTGCTGTAAAAAAAAAAATCAACACGGATCATCCTTAATGTGTCATGTTTGTGTGACCTTAGTGTAAACATGTTATGTGCACAACGTAGAAGAGGCATTAAATGACTTTAATATTTTCCAAAATAACTCCAAATATTTTTCAAAATGCTCGAAACAATTTATTAATTCGTGCTAGAAAGTGTATCGACGTCGACGGAAGAATTTTTGAGCATCTTTTGTAAAGCTTTAAACAAAATAAAGAACATTACACATTTATTTCAATTTATATTGTATTAAGAAAGCAACTTTATTACCTTATAACTCCAAAACCGTTCGGATTCGGATATATGTTTATTAACTTTTTCGACTTGTTTTCATGTCCTAAAGCATCTGTATCAATTTTGGCACTGAGTTCAGGGACACCCTGTATATTAGTTGAACCAAGAAAAGAATGTTGAAATAACACGTTGAAATTCTTATAAGAAGATTATATTGTTTCATATATAGGCAAGATCACTATAATCTTTTTATAAGAATTTCAACGTATTATTTCAACATTCTTTTTCTTGGTTGAACTATATACATATAAATATTTCATTCAAGCAAGTTTTCTTCGTTTAACACAATTATTCTTTCTTTAACGTAATATAATCTTATTTCAAGATTTCCACGTTGAAACTAAAGATATTTTTAAATCAAGAATTTTTTCTGTGCTCATAGGCGAGAGCACTCATTCCTTAACTTTAACCAGCTCTTCTACATAAACTACTTGTCGCACGCAATTTTGCTAAAGGAGAAAGTTGTGTCTTTTACCATCCCGTCTAGCACTCCAAATACGCAAATTTTGGAACACCCTGTATAGGTATGCGGTGTCTATGACACACATGGGCTCAAAAGTGCGTGAGTTTAAACGCATAATTAATGGAATATATTTGGGACGTCCATTTTTTATTTAAACATTCACGTATAACCAACATTTATAAATTAATAAATTGTTGATTATTTGATAATGAAATTAATAAATAACAAATAAAAATAAGTTTTAAGAGTTCAACACGGTTAACAGTACATAAGTTAACGTAATATCGATCTTTAATAACTAATAACTTAAATAACTAATAAGATACAAAATTATAAATCCGGCGTTTCGGCTCTGCTTTGAGCCATCTCGCCATTCAGCGATGCGGTTACAATAAAGTCAAAATAATCTAATACTTATCGACAAATAAGTGAGTAACTTCAAGATTTGGTGGTATAGAAATGACGTAATTTTCCGTAAGAAAATTCAAGTAAAACTTTACCAATGATTATAGTTTATTATATGATCGAAATTAAAATAGAACTGCGAAAACAAATGTCAAGTCACTTATCAACTCGGAGGAGTGAAGTCACTTCCAGCTCAGAAAATGCGAGAATAAGCACTGAAGTCGTGATAGAATATATCGAGAGACATTATAATTTATAAATTAACGACGTCACTACAATTGAGACAGTAATTACTTAGAATTTTTAATCACATTTAGCATTCTGAGTCGGAAAAATGACAAGTCAAATTCACGTATATTCAGTGCGTCGATGAATAATCGAATACTGGCTGATAATTTCGTCATTTTTGAAGTAATTAGAATTTTTTTATGTTAACTGTGAAATTACAAATATTTTTATGAAATCTCTAAGTCTTTTCGGCTAATTTATCGAGTACATGATAAATTTTGTAGGAAAACAGATCTGATTTTCAAGAAACGTCTCTTTTCTTTGTATCTTTAACTTTAATATACATATATTAGATTAGAGAATACAAGCACGCGAAATACCTCTGTTTCTGCGATAGAAGACAATGTTTTCGGAAGCTAGCGCGTTTGACGTGTTTCTCTCGCTGTTCTCGTAACTCTGACCGCTATCAAGCCTTCGAGGGCTTTGAGATCTCTCCCCTTGCTAAATATTACGAGGCCCAATCGCATGACAATACGTCTAGGAGATATGACAATGGACACGCGCGGTGATTAACCGTCGCGCGCGAAGAAATACGTATCGAGCCCTTCTCGAAAGCACTATAATCACAAGTTAAAGCCTAACCGAAAGTAAAATATAAACATAACTATGGAGTATGACAAAATTACAAATCGTTCCTATAACGTACATATATTGTGCTTTCTGACTTCGCATTGATTTAATGGAGTGTTAACCATGCAAATGACAACATAAATCTTACAGAAATATTCACAAATGCATTTATTATTGTAATTTAACATCTACGTGTACCATAGTACGTCTACTATATGTTTAACGTAAATATCGCACAGATCCGCGTCCTTTAAATAAATTAAAAATTGTTTGCTCATTACTCACCACTCACCGAGTGAAAACAGCGGAATTAATGATTCTGTAATACTAACTGTAACACAAATATCTAAATTTAAGTGACGTTAAAAGTAATTAATATATTTTTAGAAATAATTATTTTACAACCAATTTTTAAACGGTTTTATATTTCAGATAAACGCACATAAAAGACTAAATAATTCCAAGTTTTCATTAATTCCACCCAATAAGAAAAGTAAAAAATTAATTTGGTTAAAACAGAGTACTTATTTTATTAAGAATGTTTACTAATCGTGTTATAAGCAGGGCTAATATGATCTGGTGTAAAAAAGAAGTAAATAAATATAAAATACTTGATTGCGAGATTGTAGGTATACTATAATAAAAAAGTGTTTAAATTAGAGCATATTGCTTCTTCATCAAATTATAATTTGATCATTGAATTTGGCGATAATTGGTAAAGAGGTTCTATTTTAATAAAATTTGGAATTTTTGGAGAAATGTTTGTGGTTGCTCTAACTTCCGCAAATATTGAGATATCGGGCTGAATTTTTTTTAATCGATAGAGTATCATTTACGGAAGGTTGGTATTGAATTTGGCGATAAACGGTAAAGGAATTCTTTCTTTATAAAATTTGGAATTTTTTGAGAAATGCCCGTGGTTGCTCTAACTTCCGCAAATTTTGAGATATCGGGCTATTTCTAATTTTTTAAAATTATTTTTGACATTCTCAGCTGTTTCGAAAAAAAAGAGGAAAAGATAGACAGCGAGAAACAGGAAGAGAATAAGAGAAAAACAAAAAGAAAGACAGAGATGGAAAAAGAGAGAGAGAAATAAGGTATTTATTGTAAACATAAATAATAAATAATATGTATTTTTGGTAAATATATAGAGAAAAGTCCCCGATTATAAGATACCATATTTATTTTGTGTAATTGCCGGAAATCTATGGGCAGAATTGAAAAATATAATGTTATTTTGAAAGAAATTTAATAAACTTCAAGATACTAAAATGTAAAATTTAATATTATTGAAATTAATTTCATAAATTTATCTTAGGTTAGCAATAAAATCCTAACAACTCACTTAATGTTTACACGTTATTGCATATTCTTGTAGCCCTTGTCGAGAAGTTTTCAAAACACTCTTTCGTTGAGTCGATTTAAACTATGATTTGAGATTTTTAAAGAATTATGATTTTATTAAGAGTTTGAAGCAATCAAATTTTCAGAAAAGTACTGGTTTTTTATAATACCATAATTAAAATTTACAAAAACCTTACTTAAAAGAAAAAGTCGGTTAAAATTGCCAATAACTCCTCATAGTTTTTAAGTGTGCAAGTAGAAACCGTTTAAGACCCGGAGACGTGTTCCGATACGTTCTGAAAATTTCCTGCGGCAAAATATTCCGGCAGCTGTTTTACTTTAATACTTTGAACGCGTCATCGTGCGTATCGCTGATACACAATTTTATTTTTCTTGAAATAACATAAGATTTATATTAGTATAATTAAAATTTTTGTTGATAATATAGTATTTCTTTAAATATGTATATACTTATTATACGGAATTAACGTTGTTGTTAAAAAGAATTTAAGAAAATAATTTTATTATAGCAGCCTATATGATAAAATCATCTTAGAACACATGAGGTAATTATGGTTTACTAATTGCAATCAAAGGCTTATAATTTTCAAATGTAAATAAATGAATGATATAATTGAGATGTTAACGCTTTAATAGCATTTCGCTGCTTTTACATGCAAAGTACAGCGGGGAGTCTATGAGAGAAAGGGAGGACGGAGTCGAATTACACTGGTTGACTCCAGTGACTACAGTAATAATATGCAAATTCGATACGGATGGTTGAAACGGTTGCCAGAATAAAAGTAATACAATGGAGCGAAGATGCGCGCACACGCTCGTGTCGGGGCTTATAATCTTTTTTGCACGCAAGTTTATTTTGCCTCCCTTTCCTTCGACGGTGCGCGAAACGGTTTCGTCATCTTCGTGCTCTTAATACCGCATTGCAAATTCACGCGGGATTTTTTCGCGTTGCTGTCGGACTTGGATTTTTTTAACCCTCTCCCTTCTTCCCTTCCTTTCTCCACGTTTTGCGAGATTAGGAAGAATTGTGGCCTCAACGCAGTCTCGTGAAGCTCGTCAACATATATCTATTAAGAACAAATATTCACTTTGTCAAGGGAAGAGACAGAGGGGGTGCATAAATACTACGTTGCATCGAAACGTTTATACTTTATGCGAAAGCTTTATTCTTTGAGGATTTTCTTTTATCACTATTTAGTCAAACTTTTGTTCTCGATAACATCGCGGCATTGTATGGAAAACATGACACTGTTTATTTGATATAATACTACTTGATGCATTATTTCGTTATTATATTATTGGCGAAACCGAGTAGATAAATTCTTAAATAATATCTACTATTGGAATATTAATGCAACTTTGTAGAGAAATTATTTAATATTTTCTTTTTCTCAAACTCTAGTCAAGTTTATTTAAAAATAAATAATATATACCTACTCTAGCGTTCCAGAGCGTTCCATAGTAATATTCGCATCTGCGCATTAAACGAAGTTTCAACGAAGTATTCAAGTATAAAAGAGTTTTAGATGCTTATTGAAAATCTTTGATCTCTTTTATCGTTTTGAAATTCTAATATTTATATTGTACAAAGATTGCTCAAATTTTGTAGTATTAATTAATTTTTTTAATTACTTACTTAATTTAAGAACCTTTGTTTTGCCTGTTTGCATAATTCCTTCAAAATTTTGATGCTCGTAATACGAGTACACTGTAATACATCACTGATTCACTACCACAATCATAAGTCGCGCGTGCGTGAAGAACGAAACGAACTCTATGGACATTTTTCATATATACTCGTAATTTTATATGAGAAATTCTTTCCCGAGAACACACGTTGTTGGAAATGGACACATTATAACAAATACATACCTGACTGTTAATATTGTTATTAAAAACAGTTTTCTTGTTTATATTTGCAATCTCAAGCGCGACAAACATTGCCAAATAGTTTCTTATATTATGATCACAATTGTAACATATTTAGTTTCAAATACAGATTATACATTTTACATTAATATTTACACGGATTGAATTCTAAGAATATTTTGTAAATTTTTTTTAAAACTTAGTAACAATTAGTTTAATTGAAGATGTAAATATTAGATACTATATGACATTGTTGTATAGATAATCAATTATATCAAATGTATAATAATGTTATAAATATTGTAGACATGTACTTTTACATGACTTAATATTACATGACAACTTCGGCGTGTTTAAAGCATTATTTTTTGTTATTAAAATTCTTTTATTGTTAATAATAATTGAGCAATTGATTTATTATAATATACAACCTTTTTGCATTTTGGTGTTAAGAGAAAGTTCCTGAGTATTGAACATTTTATTGGGTAACAAAGAATATCGGTTTTTCTTCAGTATGTTGATGGCCTCTCTAAATTTTGTTGCTTGTTTTAATTTACTTGTATATTGTCAGAAATATAATATTTTTAGTTACATTCAGTATTTGGATTTACTTTGGCTAGAAACTAGAAGAGCCTTTAGACCTTTAGTTTCAACTTTCAAATTTTCACAAACGCAGAGGTTTTCACAATAGATTATAATACATGTGTCGGTCGATTATTGTGAATCTTGCCCATTGTGACTTTCGATGAGCATCACATAAACTATTTATTTCCAAAGTTTCAGCCAATTTCACAGAAATCCAATTTCCATAAGAAATGTGCGGGGTCCTTTGCTATTTACAGCGATGATTTCAAGCAAACGATGTAACGCGCGCGCGATCGAATGTACGAACCACGTGGACTCTGTAGGTTCAGCGAAGGCAAAACGGAAAGAGAATCGATTCATGCATTGTTTTGGAAGTCGGGTTAAAAATGTGTCTGATTAGTATCCTATTAATAAATTATTAATTGTTAACTTTATTCCTGATAATTTCCCCCGTCTTATTCAGAATTAGCGCGTTACCGCGGAGGGCTCGCGCTAAGCCGCGCGCGGGCGCGTGCCAATCAGCAGCGCCCGCAGCGCGGATTGCCTCGCTCGCGAATCACGAGACGCGAAATCCATCGGCTGCAAAGATAAATCCTTTGTCTCAATTGTTTATTGTAAGCAATAAACAATTCGCCTCTCGACCTTCTAGAAGATTCCCTGCCAGAAGCAATTCCTTTGTCTTAAGCCTAAAATCGGCAACTCGATCATTATCGAGAATCCTCTAGCTGCGTTCCAAAATTCAAATTCGATAACTAAAATACTATAGTGTGACTTAACTATAGATTTTACTTACCAAGGTTGAATTTTGGAACGCAGCCCTAGAAGATCGGTTTGATAAAAGCACGTGCCTAGGACCGCATTTCGCAGTCGCGGAATTAACGAGAGTAGCTCGGTATAAGCAGTTCGGTGCAAGAAATAATCAATTCTTTTTCCGCTTTGCCTTCGCTGAATCTACAGAGTCCGCGTAGTTCGTATGTTCGATCGCACGTTATATCTTTTGCTTGAAATCATCGCTGCAATATATCCATACTGATTACATCCGCTGTGGGGGATCCATTGCAGTAGACTTCTACCGAAATTCAGCCACCGCCGCCGGGACAGTACGATAGTGTACGACTACTGTATAAGCTTATCAAGAAGAGACTGTAAGTTTTTACAAGACTTTCCTACTTCTTCACTTTCGCACTATTTCTATCTTTCACCGCGAAGTCAAGCGCGACTATATATGCTCACATGCATTAATAAAAAATAAATATTAAAGTTCAAAATCCATTAATAAAAGTGATGCTTGCCGTTAGCGTTTATTGGATTTATAAAAACTAAAAAAGTTATTACTTGCTTGGAACGTTCCAGATAACAGTTTCTTTATTCTCAGAAAGATTGGCCTGTAGGAAGTTACGCGAAATAATTATACATCTCGCCGGCCCAGCCAAGCATTCGGCTTTTTGCCGAATTCGTATATTCTTGGCTCACTTCTTTTTGCCCTCTTTTGCAAGTTTTCTCCTCTATCACAAGCATTTTTCTTTGCAACGCTTGAGACAGAGGATAATAGACAATAACAGCGGACCGACCGCTGACGCGCGTGTCATCAGCTCATCACGTGTTAACAAGGACACGCAACTCAGACACCTGACCGGCCGTTGCCTGTCAGCCAATTATTCAAAATTTATTGTAATTTTTAACGGAAGATTCGAAGACTCGGGAATCTCAATCTTCTCGAAAACCGAGAGATTAAGACCCGAGTCTTCGCGCCCATGTCACTCGTTCGCAGTCTAACAGCGTAACAGTATAGTCTTTTGATATAGATTTTAACTTAGCGAATTTCCGTTCTCGCAGCATGCGATCGAGAGTTATAGATCCGCGCGTGTCGGGAGTTCCGCGGAGATTCTTTTGCAATGATCGTGCGTTCTCGGTACTCGCGATCCCGCGACCGAGTCCTCGGGACCTGCTTCTACTATACATAATGTAAATAATTTTAGCAATTAAATTTATTGAAAACTCAAATTTGGGACTCGAGATTGACACTTAACTCCTTCGTTTTTTTTTCCGATCCTCGAACTGAGAAAAAAAAGTCGTTGATTCAAAGAAATATTGTTTGATTCAACTAAATGCAGCGGTCACGGGCTGTCAAGCAAACATTTGTAAATTCAAAAAATATTATATTTAAATAGATTTAATAGTATTATTTGTATATGAAAATAAATATTTAGTTTCCTTAATAGTAATTTATTATGTTGAAATATAAATATTGTCAAGTATACAAATTTATCAATTTATTATTCAATAGTAACGTGTTTGATTCAATGGTAAATTTAGTTTGTCTAACAAGATAATGAATTTGTACAAATACAGATACATTTCAGTGAATTGTATATAACGTTATATGAAGTTTTTATTTCGTTAACTGTCACGAATAATTAATTAAAGGGAAGAAATATTTGTTTCACCTGAACATATAACATTTTAATCAAATTATTTTTAATATTTGAGAAACAGTATATTTTGTTTATTGTCACAAATATTAATTTCAATGAAAAAAGCATTTATTCTTTTCAATGTGACATTTGATGCATACACTCAAATATATTGTTCTTTAAATCAGGAATATAATCCAAATAAAACTGTATATATTTGCGTTGTACAAATATTAACTTCATTGAAACAATTTTAATGTGACATTTGATACATTATACAATCAAATGTATTGTTCTTTAAATCTATATTCCTGATTTAAAGAACAATATATTTGATTGTATGTATCAAATGTCACATTGGAAAGAATAAATGCTTTTTTTGTAAAAAATGCATATATCTTCTACTTTACATTATATTATCTTATTTCAACAAAATATAATCTTAAGTGAAAACTTGATTCAGTTGCGTTGACCACATATTATATTTAATTTAAAATAATGTATTATTTCCCGGATCTGGCTTCTTGGTTAGTGCCACATTCTTCATGGATTTCTTTCCAACGTTTCATAAACATTGGAGTTCGTTTCTTCAAAAAAGTAAATCTAAAAAAGTGAACTGTAATGTTTATGAAACGTCGAAAAGAAATCCATGAAGGATGTGGCACTAACCAAGAAACCAGATCCGAGCAATAATACATTATTTTAAATTAAATATAATATATGATCAACGCCACTGAATCAAGTCTCCAAAAGATTATATCGCGGTTTTATGCTAAAACTACAAATGTGTAAATGTTCAGATTTTTCATCAATATGACTGTTTAGACGCAAATGTTAGATTTATTTGGGTTATGCATTCGTATAAATTGTTACATAGATACTTTGTATACAGTTATGATTAAAAAGATCACATTAATGAAAAATCTAGTCTTCAATTTTGACATATGTGCAACGATGTTATACACAAATGCTTGTAAGGAAAAACAGTTTATTATAATAAAATATACACAAAACATACATTTTTATCTATTGTACTTACTCTTTATTTTTTTAAATGTATTATAATACCATCTTATAATTAGCTTATATAATTAGCTTGTCTATCCTCTATATAGCTTTATATAAAAAAATAAAAATAGTGTATAACATTGAAGTACAACATACGTAATGCTTTTCATCTGCCATAACATGGATATTATTAGGAAAGGAAGATATTAACTTTGAATGAGCAATACAACCCCATACTTCTGTTCGTACGACTTCAAATGCATGTATGTGTTGAGAAAATCGTAATGTTTCCACTCCTTTATAAACATAATAAACAGACCGATCTATATTTGTTATAATATATTGAATGAGACCAAAAAAGCGAAATATATACCGTCTGTGCCTATTTCTATACTCATACCAGATTTAAATGTGGTCCCATTAATACTTAACCACGATACAGGAAAATAATTTTCATTAATATCTGAAGTTAACGTATGTTTAAAATCGTTATAATTATGTAGTTGTATTATGGTATCTTTTAAAACAACGCCTATTGAAAAGCGATTCTCGAAGCCCTTGTTATTAATCAATCAATGTGCAAATTCTAATTGATATTTTAAAGCTAAAGTGTATGGTGGATTCCGTCGCGATGTTACCATTTTAGCGTATTGTTTTATCTGTTTATGTTTAGCCTCAAAACGCATACAAGATAAGTGTTTCAAAGGGCCCATCCTCATTATTATTCGCGGGTAATGTATTAAATAATAATGTTTTGGTTTTAATGCTTCTTTAAAAAGACTTAAATAAAGTTTATGATGGTCTGAAATTAAATTTTTGAGTAGGTTACAAGTATCTTTTGTTGATATGGGTGACATTATTATACATATAATTTCTCTAAGAATGATATACAGCTCCTGAACTTTATTTTTATGAGGTACTAAATCACCAATAATTTAATTAAGCCTAGAAAATGAACTAAAGTGGACATTTCTGATGCTGAAATTAAAAGATGTTCATTTTCTAATAATGTTTTATTTATGACAGGCGGAATGTTCGTATCATTACTAGTAGAATAATTAAAAAGACGTATTCTATCATTCAAAGTGTCCAAAAAAAATAACTTTTCCGTGCTTACAAAATAATTTAAAATTTTTGGAATTTCATATCGCAAGATGCCTTCGAAAATATCGTGCATGACACCAAAACATATATTTTCAATAACGTGAAAACTGGAAATTGTATTAAAAATACATTCCTCTTGGATACCATGAGTATTTGAGGCGCAATCAGCAGCATAATTTAAGCGAGTTCTTAATATTTCAGAATCTTCTGATATTTGATTTCGAAGAGTGATTTTATCAGCTGAACAAGCTCTACACGAATATAATGAATTAAAACTTTTGGAGAAACCAAAAATTGTATGAAGCCCTAAGTTATCTCCTACAATACCTACTAACGCAAAATATATTTTATATTGCCTACCATTAACGTTTACAACTAAACCATTACTTTCTAGATCTTTAATTTCATTTATTAGATTACAAAATATACTTTTATTTCCTAGCTGTGAATGATCCTTCACATTGTGTAATTGAAGCAAAAAGATATTTTCAAGCATAGTTGAATATTCATTTGGAATAGTAGGAATAGTACAGTATACGGCACCAATTTTATGTACCCCACTGTGAGATCCAAGAGGATTGTTAATTTCGAAATCATCGAAATATAGTAATAAAGGCAAAACTATTTTTTCTGCATATTGCTCTTCAATAAGTTTCCAAACAGTTCCATCAACAATAGAAGTTAATATGTCATTACATTTACTTTCGCACGTGTGTTTTATTATCATCTGCAAAATATTTGGTAACTGTAAGAATCTTGTTAATACAAGTCTCAAAGGAATAAGTTGTAATGATTTATTTGTTACATGCATGCCTATGTGTGTTTTTATACGTTTTGGATGTAATGCATTGGCAATATCTATAAACTGTGGCATAATTAGATAACCGCGTTGTATAAAGTATTGTAATGTTAGATGTTCAGTTTGGAACTGAGCAAAAGCATTTTGTAAAATTGTGCACATATCTCTTATACTAAATGATACATTTCGCTCACTCTCTGTACTTTCATATTTATGTTTAATAATTTCAATAGTTAATTTATAAAAATTGCTTACATATTGTATTATTTTATGTGCAAGCAATCGTGATAAAGAATTATCAAAATATAATTTTTAAAAAAATAAAGCAGTGTTTCTTGTTACTATATCGTCGAATTTTTTTAACGTTATTGACGGATCGTTCATTATTTTTTTGCAAGCCTCTGTGCTCAATAAATCTTCAGCATTAGTGTACTTTTTAAAAAAGTCATCAATTTTTGAATTTTCTGACAAATTATTATTTAGTGAATGTAGTTCAGATATAATAGAAACATTTGTATTATTTTGACTGGGATGTTTTAGTATTAAATGGCGTTTAAATGAATATAAATTTATAAAGGTACGCATACAATTGTCTTGTTTACATATAAAAGTAAAATGTGAAGCGTTGTGCACTATTCTTAAATGTGCTATGAGACATGTTACTGTTAAAGAATTATTATCGTAAAACGAACAGATATACATGTTATGGCAGATAGTTATACAATAATTTTTTTTAATATTTAGTAGTTTATGTAGTTAACGGAATAAGTAATATTTATAAGTAAAATAACTTAAAAAACTATTGAAATAATAATTAATACTGTTTTAAGTATAACATAAAATAATATAGCATATATCTAAAATAAAGTGATTAATTCGTCATGGAGTTGAAAGTATTAATAATTAGCATTACATATGAAATTTGTTTATCATATTTTGTAGAAAACTTGTAAAGACAAAGCTGCAGTACATACCAAATGTGCTCACTTTCTGGTGAATAATTAACATCAAATACATGAAATATTTTGAAACATAAATCAACTGCTTTTAATGCCGTTGAAACTTCATATAATACCTTATCTATGCAAACATAGAATCCATTCACTTCTGCAAGAGTAAGACCAACAACTATTACATATGGTTGTACAGTTAATCCTAAATGTTATGCTCGTTTTACTTTTTCCTCCTGAATACGATTAATATCGCCATGTATCTGAAAATAAGATCTTTTATTAATTTTTCGTATATGTATTTTTTAATAATATACATAGCAGTAATATATGCAAGATACACACACACATCAAAAACTTCTTACCTTTGCATGTACTATCATGCTATTTTTACATTCACTTATAGATGATTTAAAATGTTCTTTTTTAATGCGAATTCTCCCTTTTGGAGGAATGAGATGAGATAGCAACAAAACTTGTATTACAACTTTAGCGTCTGAAAACATAGAAAGTAAATAATTTGGTGTGAATATATACATTTTTTTGTAAACGTACCATCTGTTAAATCATCTGCATCGAGTAGAAGATGTAACTCGCACACAATTTTTTCTTCTTTAACAGGACAAATTTCCTGAATTTTAGGAAAAAAGTTAAACCAATTCTTTATACAATCCTCTGATGTTAACTTGAGATATGTAAAATCTTCTTCAATCAATGTATACGCTGTAGGATGTTTCAAAATAGGCCACTGAGTAAAAATTTCTTTAACAGTTTTATTTGAAGATTTTTGTATTTGATTTCGTCTGTATGCTACAGTTACTTTCCAGTGATTTTCAACTAATTGCCATGGTGACTGATTACTTTCAAGCCACAAAATTCTTTCGCGAATTAAAGAATCATCTGCAGAAACAAGAAATAGTAATAAATAAAACAGTAAATTATTTTTAATATAAACAAACATAAAAAAGAATTTGATGTATATCATCGATTATTCTATCCATCTATTTATTATGTAATTACTTCTTAACTCGCTATTATAAGCAAATGCTAAAGGAGATGTAGAACTGGTGTCTGTCAAGCTGCATCCTGTTAGTTTCTTATAATTTCGTCTTTTATTTTTATATTTATCAACCAGTTTACCACGTGATGTTATAGATTTATTATTTTTTGAGCGTTTCTTCGGTACAGGCGGAACATAATAGGCGTTGCGTGTTTCTGTTGGAAATAATTCTTCAATTTCCTCGGATAATGTTTCAAAATTTTCATTTCTTATAGTGGCCTACAAAATAATTACACAATAATATAAATATATTATTTCTTGTAAAACATTTATTATTTTATAATTTATATAACAAATTTACCCAACAATATTATTTAAAACTTCCGACAAAATTAAATCCACAATATTATTTCGGCATATTTTGCTTAATAATTTTTGTTTCTCGTACGACTTCAAAATTGCGCGTCCTTGTGATGTGCCCTTTAAAATATCTTTAACAGACGGTCGTTGCAACTTTCTAAATATCGACGACGATGACGACGATGTAGGGGCTTGTTCATTCAGAAATGAGCTATTTTCTTTATTGGTATAATCTTCATCCGATTAACTATTAGTATCGTGTGCAGGAATAATATTTTTATCTCGTTCCTGTAACATATATTTCATACCAAATATATGTAATTATATTATATATAATTATACTTTTATTTTACATATTAATATTTACTTAAAAATTTAATAAATCTTACTAAAATGTGTACGTCAGATGTTACGTCTTCAGTTGTTTTAAAATGTTTCTGTCAATTTTTACAAAATTTAATTATAAATTTGCATATTGCTTAATCAACATTTTATTTCGCTCATAAAGCTTCCTCTATGAGGAAGCCAGATTGAAATATCCACTAATAATTATACATCAAAGAAAACATTTGGCTTCATCATAGAGGAAGCTTTATGAGCAAAATAAAATGTTGATTAAGCAATATGCAAATTTATAATTTTTAAATATGCAAATTTATAATTTGCATACTTAGAAATTGTGAGGATGTAATGTGTAAGTTTTTAATTTGTATACTTAAAATCTATGAGAAAGCAATGTGCAAGTTTCTACTTGCTCACTTAAAAGCTATGACAAAGCAATGTACCTACAAGTTTCTACTTGTTAATTCTTTCTTGAAGTTATTTTTGCAAGAAGTTGCCATTCGTAATCTGTATATAAATTATTATTTTGTTGCAGATATAATATGGATCCAACAGCAAATAAAATTAGTAATATTATCGCGCTCATTGATGATATATCATATATCGAGAAAGACATAAAGGGCCTTGAAAAACAGCTTAACGAGTAATTATCTTTTTGTTATTACACACAAAATATTTATAAATGTGTTTTGTATTGTTACACTAAATATTTTTAATAATATTAAATTTTATTTTTATTGCAGTATTAACAAAAAAATAGCAGAACTAGACAAAAGTCGTGAAGAGAAACAAACTATATTGATGAAAGAACTAGAAGATCTTGTTGCAGAACTAGATGTGGTGCGTTTCCTGCCAATAACGTAAGTATAGTAAAATATTATATAATTATGTATAAAAAATACATCTAATTTTAAAAAAAATTTCAGCATGGCAGATGTCTTTAAAGCGCCGATTGCGTTGCAACATAAACAAACTGATAAACATCACGTAAATAATAATGATTATGAGGAAGATACGGATGCGGAGATACGGATGCGGAGATTAAATCTAGCACGGAACTAAAAATAATCGGTAATTTCGATCGTTTACTGTTTTCTGTGTTACCGTGCTATACTTGTCCTTGTCTAAGGGATACCTATACGATATATCTGTCCTTGTCAGATTGTAGCAGCGCCATCTCTGACAAGATCAGGCAACTACTGTTGCACGCAACACTGCTCTTCTTGTCATTCTGCATCCGTATTTGCATTACTAAAAATAATTTTTTGATGGATCTTTTTGGGGGGGATACACACACACACACACACACACGTATCTCTCACACGTCGATTTCCAGAAATATACCGCGGGGTCTTTGAACCGCGTTCCCGAGATGGATTGGAGACACAGTATAACCATACCCAGTAGCGACACTGACGTTCCCAATTTCTCCCAATTCCGTACACCTAGGAATATGGCGGCCTGTAGGTATGACAGAGAAAAAGATACTTCTCTCTCTATCTCTCTTCAGCGTTTGTACATCTCAGAAGATGGCGGCGAGTCATGTGACCTGGGACCCTCTACATCAAAGGTGCCGACACTCAGTGTCTCTACTGGGTATAGTTATACTGTGGTGGAGATGCATCGTGGACCGCACGCGGTGCTCCGACGATTTCGCAATTAACTTTCCCTTTTGTTTGCAAATAAGGAATTTCATCAGACACGCCCAGTCATATTCTGAATTGCTAATTGGGAGGGCGGGGGTCCCAAACTGTCTCCTTTGTATTTAAAAATTAATCAGAAAATATAATTTGCTTTATTAATATTAATATATGCGAACACTGAAATATCGTTTCTCTCAGCAAATCTTTTGCGATCTACCATTCACGGATTACTTGAGATTGTCCGGGTGCATAATTCAATTTAAAAATTACGCTATCTTTATTGCAACGTTAAATTGAAAGACATCATTTACAAGCGATTGACATTTCAGTCTGAAGTGCCGATTATGATTATCACGGTGAAACGGGCGTTTCCGGGAGATTACGTGGCGACGTGGTCCATTGCTGGAAGCATCGTCGTACTCGTTGCATCGCGACGCGCTTCGACGAGCCGATCGACCGGTCGCTGCGAGACAGGAGCGTAACCGCGCTTGCGCGGATCAATTAGTCTCGATTATAGTTCGGGCGATTCGGTTACACCATCGAGAAACGGGGGCTGGCTTTAAAAAATACGAAAGGGAAAAAAAAGAAGAGAAACGTAATTCGATGCGCGGGCCTTGAGATATTACGATTAATTACACGCGAGTTATTCGCCGTGCGCCGAGGTCGTTGAACGGCAGCTCCGTTCGCGCTTGATACAATGGAAGGCTAGAAAACGGATGCGAGGATAATTGCGGGGAGAAAGCCGGTGCGCGAAACTTCCTTCCTACGCGCGGATGATGCGTGATTCAGAACGCGTATCTAATTTTTATGGCAGCGCTGACTCGTTACGGCACTTGCTAGATGCGTCGCACCCTTATTTCCTCAATATCTTATTGAGGGGGATATATGTATATCTTATACATATAAGAAGCAGTTATCTTGCGATAAACTACTTCTTCTATTAATTAGCCCGCAATGATATATTAAGATATAAAGTTTCTCTTTCTAATGAAACTATTCTAACGAGGTAACTTTTGTGTATTGCAGTTTTGGGAAATCATAAGCGACGAGCATGGCATTGATTCGACCGGCACCTACCACGGTGACTCCGATCTTCAGCTCGAGAGAATCAACGTCTACTACAGTGGTTCTTAACCTTTTCGAAGTCACGGAACACTTTTGGTCATAAGGAAAACTTGCGGAACACCGAAATCACTAAAAGATCATAAAACTAACAACAAAAATATGCATAAATATACCTTTTATTAAAACTTGTAGATTACCAATTATATAACAATAAAAAAAAGAAAACATTAATTTAAAAAATATATTCATAAAAAAATATTACTAAATGTTACTAAAATAACTCTTTTACAAAAATAAAACTTCTTTAAATCAATTTAATGCGATACCTCAGCTTGTCGGTTTTTGCAAATTTTAGCAATATCAGGTCTAATATGTGATTAACTACCCACATTTTTTCGTCTATATTAGTAAATCTTTTGCATTTTTTAGTTTTTATATTAATAACCGTTGATAAACTGAGCTCACACAAATAATATGATGTTGAAAACAAAATTTTCAGTGCCTTTGTGGAGAGAGCTAGGTATTCGGCTTGGACAAAAATCCAAAATTCCTCGTTATTTCAGAAATTTTCATTTTTAGAGTACGATCCGTTTACAAGGCTATTGATTAATTATTAATTACTTAAAAACACTATTAAACCCAAACAGCACATATGTCCAAAATCGGGACATAAGATATGTTAAAGATATCCTTTAGACACCTTTAAGCCGTTTTATGAAATAATGTATAAAAGACGCCTATAAAATGTCTTATGTCCCGATTTTTGACATTGTGCTGTCTGGGAAAGCACTGTTAAAACAGTGCTTTTAATAGTACGTGCTGTTAAGTAATTTATCACTAGCCAAAAAAGAATTACTTACCTATAGTATTAAATTTCTATAGGGGGGTAACCAATTGTTCTCCTTGTAACGAAAATTCCCAACTTGATGCATTAACTGTGTCAAATAAATTTTTTTCATGGATAATTTCGCGGAACACTTGTAACAAGCTCGCGGAACACTAGTGTTCCGCGGAACACCGGTTAAGAACCACTAGTCTACTACAATGAGGCGTCCGGCGGCAAATACGTGCTGCGTGCCAACCTCGTCGATCTGGAACCCGGCACCATGGACTCCGTGCGCTCGGGACCGTTCGGACAGATCTTCAGACCGGACAACTTCGTGTTCGGACAGAGCGGCGCTGGCAATAACTGGGCCAAGGGCCACTACACCGAGGGCGCCGAGCTGGTGGATTCTGTCCTCGATGTCGTGAGAAAAGAGGCTGAGAGCTGCGACTGCCTGCAGGGATTTCAGCTCACGCACTTCTTAGGCGGTGGCACCGGCTCCGGTATGGGTACCCTTCTCATCTCGAAGATTCGCGAGGAATACCCAGACAGAATCATGAACACGTACTCCGTCGTGCCGTCGCCCAAGGTGTCCGATACAGTCGTCGAACCGTATAACGCCACTCTCTCCGTACATCAGCTCGTCGAGAACACCGATGAGACCTACTGTATCGATAACGAGGCCCTTTACGATATCTGCTTCCGCACCCTGAAACTGTCAACGCCGACGTACGGCGATCTAAATCATCTTGTCTCCCTCACGATGTCCGGTGTCACGACCTGTCTGAGGTTCCCCGGCCAGTTGAATGCCGATCTTAGGAAACTCGCCATAAACATGGTGCCCTTCCCCCGTCTCCACTTTTTCATGCCTGGCTTCGCGCCTCTCACATCTCGCGGCAGCCAACAATACAGAGCGCTCTCCGTACCGGAGCTCACCCAACAGATGTTCGACGCCAAGAACATGATGGCAGCGTGCGATCCTAGGCACGGCAGGTACTTCACAGTCGCTGCCATCTTCCGCGGTAGAATGTCGATGAAGGAGGTCGACGAGCAGACGCTCAACATTCAGAACAAGAACAGCTCGTACTTCGTCGAGTGGATACCGAACAACGTGAAGACCGCCGTGTGCGACATCCCGCCACGTGGTCTTAAGATGCCCGCCACGTTCATTGGCAACTCCACCGCCATCCAGGAACTGTTCAAGCGCATCTCCGAACAGTTCACTGCCATGTTCAGGAGAAAGGCTTTCCTTTACTGGTACACCGGCGAGGGCATGAACGAGATGGAATTCACCGAGGCCGAGTCGAACATGAATGACTTGGTGTCCGAGTACCAGCAGTACCAGGAGGCTACCGCGGACGAGGACGCAGAATTCGACGAGGAGCAGGAAGCCGAGGTCGACGAGAACTAAGAAAAAAAAAATATATCCCGCGACGGAAGCGATACTCTCTCGCCCTCTCTCCCTATTCTCTCTCTCTCGACGAGCGATAACGCAACACATCCTTTGCCCATGCTTCTTAACTCGTTATCTCTCTTTTTTGTATCTTTTTTTTACGGACTTCTGTTTCAAACTTCCGCGGAGCGCGCGCGCGCTTTTTGTTGCTCCCCGTCAATATCGCACCCAGTGCGATAATTCGAAAAATAATTTCTTATTTTTTTGAATGTGTTTTTCTACCAGATTACTTTAGATTACTAATTCTCGCGCGCCCCTATCATCATCTGTACAATTGCCGAGAGCGGCCGCTACATATTTGAATAAATTATTATCATATGAATCTGTCTCACTCACACTACTCCCTGATTATTACACAGACCTCTAGACTCTAGTGCTATTGAGTTTTGTATTTTCGCAGACTTCGTATATATTTATATTTGTCTGTTGTCATACGCAGTTTTATACCATGATAAAATAGATGTAAATAAAAGTCCATGAAATATACGATGAGAGTATTGATTAGACATTTAGTTCTATATAATATATATATGGAAGCTAGAATTTGATTATTTATGAAGTAATTAATGTCACGATCGCGAAAAAAGTCTTGAATAAATGTACGAGTGCTGCAATTAGCACAATAATTTACTTTAAATTTGGATCGTCTCAGGATCGGTACAGAAATAAAATACAACAGTTAGACTTGACATTTATTAAATTGTTCATTCAAATGTGTATATTTTCCATAACTAAAAGTGGCTTGAAGTGACATTTCCTTTTTTAATATCTAAATTACTAGTATTAGAGGTATATCTTATTGACATGAATAGAATTATTGATTTCTTGTTCGATTTCGGAAGGAAAGATTAGAAACGACGAATTATATAATTCATTTTATATATTCTAATTGTACAGTTAGAGAAGTGTTTAAAGTAATTTTACCAATTGAATTAACTTTTTTGTCGAAAAGTCTTCCTTATTTCAAACCGAAAAAAATATAAATGAAAAACAATCTTTAGCTTTCGCTATCCTGCTGCATTTAAATCACAGGTAAGTATACGAGTTTCGTTCTTGTTCTTATTTTTAAATTAATTGTAAGTTACATGTTCCACTTCTTCTCAAATGTTTATTGCATTTATTGCTCGCAAAAATATGTACATGTAAATGTATGAGTGTTAAACTGTCTTGTAATAGTATCGAATAATAGACGTGAAGGCCCTTGCACAATGCTAGGAACAGGAAATAACCTCAAATTCGTCAATACAAACCTAAAAAATTCGAACGATATGATTGGTTGGCAACACCCGGGAAAAAATAGTCCATGTATGATCATATATGAACGTATACAAATATATACAAATATATATAGTTCATATATAAATAGATATAATTTATATATAAATATATATAATTATATACGGTTATATATAACCATATATAATTTCATATAGGTACCTACGGTCATATATAACAATATATAACATCATACAGGATTATATATAAGATAATATACAGTTATATATAATCATGATTACCATATATTCCAGAAAATTTGTCCACATATAATTATATATAAAAATATAATATCATATACGGGTGTGTAGACGGTCAAAGTTAAAAAAAAGTTAAATATAAAATGGTTGTTTTTTTTTAGAAAATACCAATTATATTGTCCTACTGTTCTTTATCCAGGAAGTTTAGATTGGAAAAATGCACGAAGTGAATATTGGAGTAGGTATATATTACAGCTATACGGAATAGTAAAGACTTCAACTCGAACTTTGAAGTAAACGAAAACAACGAATTCTATCAAGAATCTTATTTCATGTACCTATCTTGTATACATTAATCGATAATATAAATTAACTAATAAAATAAATTATATTTTGCCGTTATACAGAAGACAAACGGATTTCAATATCCATATATGTTATCGTTTTACATTTCAGTATGCGAAATTTTTGGTCGCGTTTTGCGTTTGCATGAATTACTAAAAAGAACGTAATTAATAGCTATTTAATAATTAGATTAATAGAATACCATAATCTTAAATTATAATTAGAAAATAACAAGAATTTAATTATATGCATCCTAGAGAAGTTAACAAAATTAGATTAATAGTAGAATAAGCTCATTTATGGGATTTATTCCGATAACTGGGGCGCCTTGATTTGACGGTGGTTTCTGGTAGTATTTTTTACGCTGAACAAAAAATGATATAGGTCTTATAGAACTAACTGCTCTAGTTTTCGAGATATGCAGTGTTAAAGTTAAAAATAAATAATATAAATTTTTTAATAATACTTCAGTTTCTATAAAGACCAAGTTAGTTGATCTGATGTTGAAACTTATGTGGAACTTTACAATGATAGACCTCGTTTCGCCCTGAAGCAGGGGTTATTTGTAACACTCGAATACTAGAGATTTGTATATCTCGAAAACTAGAGCAGTTAGCCTATAAGACCTATATAATTTTTTGTTTAGCGTACAAAATACTACCAGAAACCACCGCCAAATCAAGGCGCCCCACTTATCGGAATTTCACTAATTTATGAAATCTAATTACATCAAATAATAAAAAGCTATGAGGAAGCAATGTGCAAGTTTCTACTTGCACACTTAAAAGCTATATGGAAGCAATGTGCAAATTTCTACTTGCTCACTTTTTTTATTATCCTAAAAAATCATTTTTTGAAGTCTCAATTATTAAGACTTGAGATGTTCTAACTGCAATTAAAAAATTAGCTCTTTTGCAAAAAAACTAGCCCTTTTGCAAAAGGCCGCCCTTTTGCGAAACACTGATTGTTTCCCAATAAAACTGAACGCACGTTAGGCTTTTTGGCATACATTGGCTGATGCTAGGCTAGACACTTACGTCAGTTTTATTTAAAAAACGATCAATGCTTTTGCAATAGAGCGCCCTTTCGCCCTCTCTCTCTTTCTCTCTCTCTCTTTCTTTTTCTCATTTGAAATTTTGGAGAATTTGTACATATATCGAAGCTTTATAAAGCTGGGTCTAATCAACCAAACCATAATGAATTATATATGAAATAGGGGTAGAAAAAACTGAAAAATATATTAGAATCAAAAAATTGCTAATAATTAATACTAAATTGTCAAAAAATATCAATTTATGAAAAGTCTCAATTGTTGAGACTTTGGATGTAGCCCTTAAAAGTTAAAATTTTAAGATTTTAGTTATTTTTTTAATTCTATATTTTTCAGTCTTTTCTACCCTTATTTCATATATAATTCTTTAAGATTTGGTTGATTAGTTTTTGAGTTAAAGACATTTAAAATTTCGGGGAATCCGTCCATACATAAACATAAGTCTAATCAACCAAATTTTAAAGAATTTTATATGAAATAGGGGTAGAAAAGACAGAAGAATATAATAAAATTAGAAATAGCCCAATATTCCAAAACTTACAAAAGTTAGAGCAATCAAAGGCATTTCTTAAAAAATTCAAAATTTTATAAAGAAAGAAGCCCTTTACCAATTATCACTAAATTTAATTCCATCCTTCCTTAAATAATACTTTATTGATTAAAAAAAAATTTAGCCCTATATCTCAATATTTGCATAAGTTAGAGCAACCAGGGACATTTCTAAAAAAATTAAAAATTTTTTAAAAAAAGAACCCTTTTATTAATTATCGCCAAATTCAATATCAACCTTTCTTAAATGATACTTTATTGATTTAAAAAAAATCGGCCCGATATCTCAATATTTGCTGAAGTTAATGCAACCACGAACATTTCTAAAAAAACTCAAATTTTTTTTTAAAAAGAACCCCTTTACCGATCATCGCCAAATTTAATACCAACTTTCCTTGAATAATACTCTATCGATTAAAAAAAAACAACCCGATATCTCAATATTTGCGGAAGTTAAAGCAACCACGGACATTTCTAAAATAATTCAAAAATTTTTTCAAAAAGAACCCCTTTACCGATCATCGCCAAATTCAATACCAACCTTCCTTGAATAATGCTTTATCGATTAAAAAAAAAGCAGCCCGATATCTCAATATTTGCGGAAGTTAGAGCAACCACAGACATTTGTAAAAAAATTTAAAATTTAAAAAAAAAAACCCCTTTACCGATTATCGCCAAATTCAATACCAACCTTTCTTGAATGATACTCTATCCATTAAAAAAAAATTCAGCCCGATATTTCAATATTTGCGGAAGTTAGAGCAACCACGGACATTTCTAAAAAAATTTAAAATTTTTTTTTAAAAAAACCCTTTTACCGATCATCGCCAAATTCAATACCAACCTTCCTTGAATGATACTCTATCGATTAAAAAAAAACAGCCCGATATCTCAATATTTATGGAAGTTAGAGCAACCACGGACATCAAATCCGCACATACACACACACACACACATACACACACACATACGGACATTTTTTTTTAATGCAATTTTTCGACGTTTTAGAACATTCTGAACACATTGGCAGCGGCAACTAAAAAAAAATTTTTTTCACGAAAACAAAGCTTCCTCTATGAGGAAGCAAAAAGAGTTATAAATACAATTAGGAAACGGCGATTGCAATCGATTGCCAATTGTTATTTCGAGGCGTACGATTCATATATTTTCACATTCAATATAAATTCATACAATTAATGAAATACTAGCATACGCTACCAATCTGCGAGGAATCTGTCGTACGAGCGGCACTATGATTATGCGCGGAGTTCACTTGACGGAACTGTCGTGCGTTCTGTCTGCCGACGCGAAAATATGCGTGATTAACAGTGTCCCGCATATTTTCAGCGTCAAATAATCCTCTGAGAAATTTTCGATTTTATAGACTATTACAAATTTGGAGATATACACGGGAATGTTTCTTACGTCATTCGTCGCATTTTAACTATCGGGAATCATTTTTCGAGTCATATCCACTGTGTCAAAATCCGAGCTTCTTAGACCGAATATCGTTTTCTAATAAACAAAAATATATAGGTAATTATGGATACTAATCCAAGGCATTAATACAATTAGTTAATATACTAAAAGTCACATCAAAATTCACATTTTAAGTTTCAGAAAAATAAAAGTATCGAAAATTTAATTTTCATTTGAGAATTTAATGTGAAATATCTGCATTAAAAATTTTGTTTATACAACAATATGTGACTAACAAAAAACATGATAGTTTTTGGATTCATTGTATGTAAAATTATAATATCTTGGTATTATTATTACGTGAAACACGCGTGCATATGTGACTTCCTCTGTATTTTCAAGCGTCTATTATGTACAAAGGATTGAACATCTTCAATCAGGATATAATTTATTCTTAAAAGAACATAAAATATATCCCTAACATAATACATGAAGTACATCCTTTTGTTTTGTTCTTATATGGTACCCTATTAAAGCAGCAACAACATAGAGTGCGGTGATAGATATATCAGCGTGTATAATGCCTTGTAATACGGATTGGAATATTTATTTTAGTAGAAGTAATTGTTCACCATAAAATTTTATCTTGTACCAGAAAATTATATCAAGAATTGACTATAAATGCGATTACAGAATATTGAATTAAAAATAGTAAAAGAAAATCAAGTGTTAATTTTACCTCAATAACATTGATATATATCTTCACGTAAAAAGTTTTATCTTCTCCTTGATTTTCCTTGCAATTTTGTTCTTTAATTTTTTCAGTATTTGCATCCATGGAATCTTTCTGATTTTTTGAAAGGTGAATTTCGGTAGAAACTTCTCGAATAATTTCTTTTTTTCTTTGTCCTTGGTTAATACTCCTTCAAGCACGCATTTAGACAGATCTAAAAAAAATACCAGATAATAAATACTTATTATCATTAACATATATATTGTAATTATTTTAACAATAATTTCTATAATTACATTTCTACGATAAATATTTCTTACAGTCTTATCTTCACGATATTAACGATAATAGCTACTTCTCAAAAGAATTCCAATATTTAAAGTAAAATAAAAAATAGCAGAACTCTCACCAAACCGTCCCCGCAAGAAGAACCTTCCGCTGCTGGCGCGAATGCTCTGCATCAGTAGCCCTCAATTCCAGGATATTTGCACTCCAATCGAGTGCAGACCGTATCGTCTTTCTGTAAAGAAAATATACGTTATTTTTCTCAAAATTTTTCCGAGGTAAAGTTGATTTTGCATATGAGAGTACATCGAGATTACAACTTTAACTTACGTTACATACTGCCGTAACAAAGACCTTCATGCACTGATCGTCTAGACATCAAAGTCCCGGGTAAAACACGCGCGCATCTCCGGTGGACCCGTTACAGGCTCGTTGTAAAGACACTTTGCTCTGTCCTCGCTGAAATAATTTTTAAATAAATATACGATTTATTAAAAAAAGAAAATTAAAATAATATGTAAAATGTATGCGCGTGTCATATAACATATTATACGTACGTAATGAAATTGTAGAAAGCATTTATGCTGCACGAGGATCATTCGAAGCCGTTCTCGTGCAACATATCAGTCCGCTGATCATAATGAATGAAGCCATCGGCAGCCGGATGTTTTCCAGCGCCTTTCGGATTGCCGTTGTGCCGTGCTCCTATTCTGCAATGCAAAATTAGATGTTTGAAAATTCATGTTACTTATACATGAATAATTTTAAAGCAATAGAATTATATTAGAATTAAGGGGATCCTGAAGTCGTATGAATTACCGACATTACAGTTTCTTAATAGATCTTTTAATTGGCTTTATAGAATTGCAAAAATCTTTTACAGAATTAAAGTACGCACAAAAATCTATACGAGACAACCGCGATTTTTTATCAAAAACACCAAAAAATTAAAAATATTACTTATTTGGACACATACAGCTGTCACCTGACGACAATATTTGCTTAAAACAAAAATTCTGCAGTTTATACATATATAATGTTTATCATCTAGTATTGCGTAAACATGTAGGAATAATATCGTGCAAGTAGAAGTAAGATTCAATGCGTACAAAAAAAGATCCATTGAGAGAAAGTTTTAGTAATGCAAATTGATGCAAATACGGATGCAGACTGACGAGAAGAGCAGTATTGCATGCATCAATAGTTGCCGGATCTTGTCAGAGATGGCGCTGCCTGCAATCTGACAAGGACAGATATATCGTATAGCTATCCGTTAGACAAGGACAGGTATAGCACGGTAACACAGAAAACATAGTAAACGATCAAAATTATCGATTATTTTTAGTTCCGTGCAAGATCGTGGCGCTGTCACGTTGGAGTTTGCCTGTCACTTCAGGATCCCCTTAAGAAACAGCGATTACAATCGATTGCCAATTGTTATTTCGAAGCGTACGATTAATTTTCACATTCAATGAATTTATAAAATTAATGAAATATTAGCACACGCGACCAATCTGCGAGAAATCTGTCATACGAGCGGCACTACGATTGCGCGAAGTTCACTTGACGAAACTTTCGCACGTTCTGACCGTCGTCACGAAAATATGCGCAATTGAGGTAGTTCTTGCAGTACTCGCAAGTCACAAAGGCAACTATTGTTACTAGCGACAAATATGAATAATTTAGTATGTAAAAATCAGTATACATTTAAATTAATTATTCCGTGTGCCATTCTCTGGCAGTGATCGAATCGAATTATGACAAAATTAAATATATTAACAATTCGTCCCAATGCTCGGTGAGACATCGCAATAAACTTAATGCTTGTACATGCTTCGTAACATTGTCCGCCACCCGACGCAGCTCAACGACATTTTCTATCGCGATACTCGGCAGTTCAAATAAGACACGCAAATGCATGTGCACTGTAGCACGTTTATTATCGTATCGTTGCTTCAATAAATTCCAGGCCACTTGATAGTTTTGATCGGATAATTCTAACGACTGAATCATATTAGCCGTCTTGCCTGTTACAGATGCTCTAAGATAATGGAATTTTTGCAGACTACATAACGTATGATTGCTATTTATGATTGAATTGAAAATCTTGTAAAACGAAAATCATTCTTTGTACCTCCCGTTAAATTTAGGTAAATCAACTTGGGTGGACGCACGTTACATGCGGAATTGGTTATTTCGACCGGCGACGCAGCCGGTGTTGATGTTGTGGCATGATTATAAGTGGAAAACGCGCGCTCATAACTCGAAATCATGCAGCGTATTTTAGCGGTTAACTCGTAAAACACTTCCTCATCGGTATGGTGAAGTCACGACCGATGATCGTCGGAAGCGACACATGGGATTCCGGGAACTGAACGAAATCCCCCGATCGCTTTCAATGTTGTCCTTGGCTCGAAATAAACATGCTAGATTCGTTAGGGTCATGAGGAAAATACGAAACAATGTATGTATATATATGTACATATATTTTAAAATGGTAAACAAAAACGATTTAAATTATACATCAAATTACGAATCGTATGTATAGACTGACACATGCGGATATCTTTCCTTCCATTCGTTAACCAAGCAATTGCTAATTGAGCAGTTTATAAGATATAATTCTTGCAATTTAGGACAATGTTCCATAATAACAGAAAATTTATCAGTTTCATAAATGCGATAAAGATATAACTGTTCCAAATTTTTGCACTGCGTCAGTAATTCCAAAATGCGATCTGTGAGGTTAAAATAATCGCGCAAATAAACTACTTCCAGGCATTGACAGGACGAAAGCAATCTGCTCAAACGATCCTCATATTCTTCGATTCTGTAACGAAAATCATATAATTATTATATAGTATACCTTAATCGCAAAAAAAAATTACGTTAATTTTTTAATCATTTTCGAAATGCGAGAGAAGCAAACACAAATTTTGATAAGGAATATTTACTGATCGGACGTGTATCAAATTCTCCGGAGGCGAAAGATTAGTATCTAATTAGCTCGAAAGACCAGAGGAAAGGTATCGCGGTCTCCCTCAATGCGAGAAAAGCGAATGTTGCGGTGTGTAAAGCATACAAAAAGCGAAAAGCGACTCATCGCCCGGCACGTGCCTCGTCTTTTCGATGCAAGTCCTGGTGATTCCTTCTAGGTCTGCGCAACCTGGTAGCAAGCAGCATAGGCATGCAGCAAGAAAAGGCAAGGAAAGCAAAGACCAACAGGCAGCAAGCAAAGGCAGGAAGCAAAGCAAGCCAAGGTCAGGCGGACAGAGAAGATTCGTGCATTCGTCCGAGATGAGAGTACGTGATATGTGTAGTAGACGGCGAGACTCTTCGATGTATTCTCAGGGACAACTTGACGATGAGTTTCGATGTGTGCTCGACGAGGACTAGACAGTGAGTGCGGGAACAATCGAGCGATCCTGCGACACGTGTCGTGAGCTAATAATCGGCTATTCTGCTCCCTATTCGACAAATTCTTCCGCGTCGGTGGATGAACGATGGCAGCACCGATTAGTGAGTAGCACGTGATATCATCAGTATCGATCGCGATTTACCGATGTCTCGCGTAAATAATAGAAACTAAGGTCTCAGACACAATGCGAGGAATAAGGAATAAGGAATAGAATTCATAGTCGTATCCTTTTTTAATAGACATTGAAAAATAATGCGACTATTGATATTTATTTCTTGTTCCTTATTCCTCGCATTATGTCTGAGCCCTAAATCTAAGAATGCAAGCAAGTTTAACCATGCAACTTTAATTTAATATAGAATCGAACAAAAGAGCGAACTTCACTACTAGAAAGCTGTATGCAATTTTATACAAGGCGATGCGCCAAATACAATAACATATGTATTTAAAAAAAAAAATTAAAAAGCACACACTCACCCATCATCATTGTCGACAGACACCTTTCGTAAATTCTTACAGTTAGCGAGAACGTTAATACCCCGATATCTAAATTGACTTGTTTGCTTTAAATTTATTGCTTCCAAGTCCGGACACGCTTTTCCCAACTCTACTGCAACTACGTCTAGGTCTATTATAACGCGTCGAGGTGCCAAATGTAATTCACGCATTCGTTGATTTTTTTGCAATATTTTGCAAAGACGTTAAGTTTGTATACTTGTACCACTAAGGTTTAAATTTTCCAAACGGTTCAGCTCCTCGAGATACAAAAATCCTTTGTCATCTATGAGATCACACCTATTTAGATCTAATTCTAAAAATAATATGTATTAATTATATGCAATTTACCAATTTTGACAACTATATATTTTATTTATTTATATGTACCTTTCAAATTTTTGCATATCTCTGAAATTTTACGTAGGGTAAAATTGTTGACAGATAGACAGTAACTTAATCTTAAATGCGTTAAACGCCTGCCGCAATTATTAAGAAATGTTACGAAATCGGTAATACAAAACCTGCTACTTGTAAGATCTAACTGTTTCAAATATTTACAACTGTGTTTAAAGTAAGAAGATACTGTTTGAAAATTTTTGGAAGAAAGCAGGTTTGCATATCGTATGTTTAAACGTGTATAGAGTTCAAAGTCCCGTGTTAAATTGTTGAAGCGCTTATTTGCTTGATTCATGCGGCATAACGTCATAACATCCAAGTATTTTAATATTTTTAGCAATATTTCATCCTGCAAAGATAAAATATAAAATTTTAATACATGAGATTATATTGTAATAAATATTATTACAAGAAATATATATAGACTTCTATGAATACTTTACAGGAAGCGCAGATAAAGTGCATTGTGATAGCTCTTCGGATTCATCCGAAGAGAGTTTTATGCGCTTGGCACAATTTGAATGACTTTTTAATAAACCACGATGCAAGCATCTCTGTCCAAAAGGTTGCATATAACTAGGGATTACTTCTCGAGAAGTCCCTGTATCGCTGCAGTAACATCAAAACGAATTAATTTTTATTATTAACAGAATAAAAACATATTGAATATTACTTAATGTCAACAATTATAATACCTTTTACGAATAAAGCAATATTTGGAAAAATTCTCTTGCAGATGAACTATATCCAGTTGTGCGTTTTTCAAATCTGCTGTTAAATTATCATCGCCATGATATGGAGATGAAGAGTACATGCAGTTAATTTTTTTTATCAGATTAGTTAAACACTCGTCAGAATTTCTTGAAGAGATCAAATTTGATGTTCCGATAAGCATCACAGCATCTAGCTTTGTGTAAGACTCGGGTGAGCTGATGCTCTTAAATACTAGTCTAAGCATTTTGGTTTTAAAATCACACGGCGATAATGGTGGAGAAAATAATCTTGATGTCGAAGGTACTGGATGGATCTGATTGTGAGACGATTTATCCCACAACTTAAGCCACTGATTTTTAGAATCTTGAACCGAAATTTGAATTACGCTTCCAGGAGTATATACTTCGTAAATAGAGACTCTGATTGGATACACAGCTTCATGAAACTCTATATCTTTAAAATAAAAAATAATTATACTATTTTCTAAAAAAACATATCTTCTTTAACAATATCTTATTTACATCAATTTAAATATTACATACCAATATAATTAGTTTTAGTCGTCTCATAATTCCATCCGCCTCCTGCAAAATCCATCCATCTGATCGTAGGTTCTCTGTTTTCGTATGGAGAAGTTGAGATATCAGGATTCCTCTGTATTAAAAAGTCACAAAAAGTGTTAAATGTTATAAACTTTTGTAAGTTTAGCGATTAGGTACTTTCTACGGAAAAATAACAAATAAATCCCGGTAAAAAATTTTATATAAAAATATATAAAAGGAAGAATTTAAAAATGATTAAAAAGATTATTTTTGTATTGCATTTTTTATAAAAAGTAAAATTTGAGGTAATGATAAAAATTTTCCCATACATAATTATATACGTCGTCAGCCAAATGTCCCTGGACCCCTAAATATTTCGAAAAATATGCATTTTTGTGAAAAATGTTTCAAACAAAAGTTGTAGGGCTTTAAGTACATAGTAACATTAGTATGCCTTAAATAGCACCGTCTAGGTCACATAAAAATTACTTTACATTTTTTTAATGAAACCCCCTATATTGCATTACATATTCTTGTAGCTTACCTCGAGAGCTTTCCAAAACACTATAATAAAGTAATTTTTCATTAAGTACTTTCCGAGTTATAAAGCTTAAAAGTTACAGTACCTGTTACAGTAAAGTTCATATAAATGAGAGTATAACATGATTCGAGGAGCATGATCATCTCAAAATTAGGATTGCTTTCCTAAATTCTTAAGTGTAAATCCGACCGGGCAACCTTCGCGTGGTAGATCTTGAGTGATGCTAATGCCGCGCCGGCGCGCAGTAAGTACTGTAACATTCAAGCCTCATAACTCGGAAAGTACTTAATAAAGAAAATAACTTAATTATAGTGTTTGGGAAAGCTCTCGAGGTAAGCTACAAATGTATGTAATGAAAAATAGGGGGTTCTATTTAAAAAATTCATAGTGATTTTTATGTGACCTTGACGGTGCTATTCAAGGTCATACTAATATTACTATGTAATGCGTAACTTAAAGCCCTACAACTATTGTTTAAAACATTTTTCACAAAAATGCATATTTTTCGAAATATTTAGAGGTCCTGAGACTTTTGGCGGACCCTGTATAACAAAACTGTTACATTTTGTATGGGCATATTGTCACTCTGAAGTTTGAGGTAATGAGTGACAATATGTTTTTTATAAAAAAAAATGCAATGCAAAAATAATCTTCTTAATCATTTTTAGATTCTTCTCTTTATTCTCTTTCCTGTAATATATATACGAACACAGGAGATTATAGAAGAGAAAAAACATGTATAGGCATATTTGATACACATACATATAATTATATAAATATATGTATATATGTATTTATATATTTTTATATAAAAAATTTTTTACCGGGAAATAATATTAAGAAATATACACATACGCTCTGGCAATGGTCAAATTCAAAAAGAAATGGTGAATTAAATATTTGTCCATAATTTGGAAATTTGGGTGGCCCAATTATGTCAGATGCAGTACAAAATATACTAAGATTCTGGTGGTCGCTAACAACAAATCTCTTTTTCACAAATTGATAGATGAAGTCAACACTATTTTCTTCTCCTACGGATACTCTGCCGACATACGGATGCCGATTACAACTCTCGCAATATAAAGGTTGATTATGGGATGTCATATTTTCTCCCTGAAAAAATATAAAAAATATAGAGAATAATAATCCTTGCTTTTGTAGCATATATATGCTAAAATGCATTATAATATTATATTTATAATTATAGAGTGTAAAAATTATATAATCCAAGTTTAACTTGATTTTATTTATCTTGCTAGTATTAAAATTTTTGTTTGCATGTGTACGTAACGTAAACTATAGATTTTTAGTACTATAACAATGAATACTAGAACGCAGTTTTGTAGAAAAAGATTTTAATTAATAAAACAAATCTTGTTATACAGAGAATATTCTAGGCCCAAATTATACTTCTGTAATGGAATATTATATACATACATAACATTTAAAATATGTCAGTCAAACTTAAAAATGTCTTTACTATTGCGTTATTCTTTTATCTAACAGAATAAATTGTTAATAAATAATTATTGTATATTTCTTAGATTTTGTCATTTTTTTTATAACATTTTTTATTTTTTATAAAATAAATAATTCTTAATATCTTTAGCTAACAATAAATGTAATAAATTATGCACATTAAATATATATATTTATATATGTTTTTATATGACAATTTTTTTACCGGGTTCTGTTTCTTAAAAGAAGAACTCTCTTTAAACTCTTAAACGGATTTTTAATCCATGCATTAATCATTAATCCTTAAACATCCCTATAAACAAGGAATCCACCTCTTGATCAAGGTATATAGGGGAAAGTCCGGCAGTACCGACCCTCTAAGGAGTTTTTATATTTTTTATCAGAACCTATACGATATTTATAAAGTATCTTTTGAGAAATGATTATTGTCTTCCAACCTATCAGTAAATTGAATTAAACACCCTTATATTTATAGAGAATAAAAGTTTTATTAAGAAAATGACAAGTGTAAGAAAAATGCGCAACACAAAGAGTGGCTGGCTGTATCGGACATAATAAATTAAGCATGTTATACAGTGCAATAATCACAAATATATTGTCCTGAATATTCTGATATGTTAGCACAGGCTTTATGCACCCGATAATACATACCGATAATAATTGCTAGAATATATTTCTTTGGAGTTACGTAGTGACACCAGAGAATTTTACCAATGCAGCACACGTAATCAGTCAAACAAACATTCCGCAATATTACGAGCAAACCTATATCGATATGAATTTGCCGCTCACGTTGTGTACCAGTATACAAATACTGCATCAGCTGCAATGAAGAGAGTGGTATCATCTATTATAGAAAAGCTACAACGTCTAGTGGCCGATACTGCTCGCTGTCCGGTACTACCTGACTTTCCCCTATACCTACGCTGGACGAAGGTTGGACCAGGTTTAAACCACGGACCTTTCAGTTAATTTACAAGCGCCTTAATTTCATTGGAAGAAACTCGCTGGCACTCAGTAGGGGAGACCGGGGCTAACTCGACACGATTTTTTCAAAGGCAATTTTCAACAACCAATTAAAATTTTTAAACGAATTTAATTGTACACATTTAAAGAGTGTTCCTTTAGGTACAAAATTGTTTAAGAAAGTTTTGCTGTACGTCGCTTTGTTTTGCCCCCAGGAGAGGAAAAGTGACGCAAAGACAAATTTTCAAATTGAAAAATGCTGGGGCAAACTCGACACTGTCTAATCGATACAATTTGATCTGAAACTTATTTTTTTATTGTCTGAAAATGAAATACGTTGTTTATCTTATATTTAGAAAGTACAAAAATTCGGAATAAAGCAAAACAATCATTGGAAATAATGAGAAAAAAATTGTTCAACTTTCAATTATCTTCTTCTAAACTCATGTCTGAAAAACAATTAAAGCGGAGTCTACAATAGAAATTTAAGGCGTAAAATTTAAGTTTTAAGTCATAAGCCGTACGAAATTGACAAATCACAGTCGAATATGAGAAGAATACTCGACTGTGATTTGTCAATTTCTTACGGTTTAAGGCTTAAAGCTTAAATTTTACGCCTTAAATTCTCATTGTGGACTCCGCTTAATGCAGGTAAACTCGCGATCGGCCATGCGTGCAAATTTGTCATGAGCCATAATAAACGACAATTTGTCTTGACACCCCTAATATTTCTACAGCATGTTTAATCTTTATTTTTTCTTTTTTACGGCAAGTACAGCTTCTTTCATCATTTTCTTATTTATCACTGGTCTTTTTCTATTGTATGTACGAACCATTTTGCTGCAAGCCAAAAGCAAATGACTTGTTTACAACGCTTTAACAAAATAGATTAGTGTCGACTTTGCCCCGGTGGCGTGGTGTCGACTCTGCCCCAAACGTCGTTTTTCACTTTTGTCACTCCAAAAACATGAAAATTTTGAAAATATGCAAAAACGATTATTGGATTCGTATAGAGCATCGAATTTCCCATCAAAATCACTTAATGGTAGATTCGTAAGAGTAAAGCTCGATGAAAGAGTAGAAATTTTCGAGAGATTAGAAAAATTACTTTTTACCATCGAAAACGCTTATGCCGCACTAGAAGTAACACCATAATTCAGAATGTCACCAAATTCCGTTGACAACGCTGGCACATAAAGACGCATTTACCACAGGAAAGGCAAGTTTCTACGATAAATTTAAATAGGCAAAAAGCCTAGTGTCAAGTTTGCCCCGGTGTCGAGTTAGCCCCGGTCTCCCCTACCCTCTAGTTTTCGAGTTTTTTGTCGGGATTACACAAAGCGCCACCAGTTTTAACTAGTTTTGCACTCTCAATGGAATATGTCTAATAAACTTAGTTTTAAGAAAAAAGCGGGAAACGAGTAACGATTTAACAAAAAGGTGAAGTTTAACAAAAGTGTGTGTTATATATAGTGCAGAGAAATCCTAATTGTAATTAAAAACTTACTAACCATACAAATGTTAAAATGTGATTTTCTGCAGAAATTTGCGTACCACCATGATCTCATCTTCTCTGCAGTACGCTATATATATTTAGTTAATATAAAAATTTTTTCAACATGGAACAAGTATATTTTCACAACACCTGCACAAAAAGTTCGACTTTCCGTGCCTGTAGAGCAGGACAAAAGTGGCCAATTTCATGCCAGGGCTTACTTTCCTCCCTAGGAAGGAAAATTGATGACGTAGTAAGGAGAAAGTGATCACTTTCTCCCCCGTATAGCGGGCGGAACGTAAAATAGCATGCAGACCTATCTCCGCTTACGCGCGCGCTTAGTCCCATTCTGTAACTAACGACAGTATCGTCATTGTTAGGGTGAGATTTCATTTGTGCGATTTGTAGTGCGACAAAATTTTCGGACGTTTCGATTGGCGCACGCGGCTGTCCGTGTTACTAACACAACCTTAACAGCCAATCGGGAAATGATTATTACAACTTCAAAAATTACTTGTATTAAAACTATCAATTTGGAATTATGTTTTTTCTTAATAATATTACTGAATAATAAGACAACTAATTGTACCTAATATTTACATAATATCTCTAAATAAAATCTCAAATTGTCAATCAGATTTAGGGTCACTTCGACCAACGTCGCGAATCGCGATTAACTTTAATCGATGATTAAATTAAGCAGCAATTTCGTCAACAGCAGGACTTTTAGCTAAATATGTCGTTCTTTTTCTTTAATTTTTTAACCTATTTCTTCGTGATTTACCACTTCGTATAAAATAAAAGCTGCTTGTAATATAATAAATCTTTTAATCATTTTAAATCATCAATTAAAGTTAATCTGAGTTGGTCGAAGTAACCCTTAGTGCAAAAATTGAAATTATTTATTTTTTTGTTTATTTTATTTTATTCAAATTTTAGTTTTGTAATGTGGACTCCCCCCCCCCCCCCCCCCTCCACATTCTCCGCCGGGGCTTTGCCCCTGGACCCCGCATCCCACTCTGTTCAGACAATTCGCACGGTGCGCGACATACCGGTCCCCTACGCACATACCACCATGTTTCGGCACACGATTCGCTCGGCCCGGGCCAATCACCGTAGGGCACGAATCGATTCGCTGCGGGTGATCTATCGGTCGATGACTCTCGGTTCTTCTCGAGTGCGGACATATTGTCGAGTTTCCGGTTCACCTCTTCGCACGTGTTTAACGACTCTCTCGCGCACGACGGTGACTATCGAATCAACTGCGGCTAATTACGCTTGCTTGCAAGCTCATCGGATCGCTCTCGAGTGAAAGTTCTCTCAGCTAACTCTACAAACCCTTCGGCTTCACCTCAAGATAGCATCGACTGCGAAAAGTGCTCTCGACGTCGTGCGACGCTTCGAGCGGCCCAACGGTCGACGTGACTGCGGATCTTCTCACCTTTCGGACGAGACTCATTAGTGACAATTGTGAATAGACCATAGCAGCGGAGAAGCAAATTCGGACAGGACTCAGTTGTGCGGTGTCCGGAAAATAATACAGGTAACGCTCGTGAGTGTCTAACATACATCGGTCAGACCACCCCCCGAGGGGGGTCATCTCGGCGAACCCGCCGCGCCCCTTCCGAAACCAGAAACCGCGGACAATACTCAAAACATTTTTTGGTCCTTCGAGCCGGATACCGGAAAGGACGGCGCGGTGCCTCATTAACCCGGACGTGTGTTCCAACGGTGTGCGCGCTACACGTGGTGACCGGCGGGTTGCGCGGTATCGCTGCCCCGCCATCCCCTCGCCGCGCTCGGACGGCCTTCGACAGGCGTGTTCTCTCTCTCTCTCGGACGGCAGTGCTCGCGTTACGCGAGCCCACGACGCTCACCGGCTACATCAAATCTCTCGCCTTCTCTCGCGTCGGCGGTGCCGCGATCTGTAGACACGGACCTATGAACAGTGCGGTCTCCGGAAGTCCTCGGGAGTAAAAACCCATTCGCGCGTGCGGGAGACGGGTCCACCCCCGAATCCCCTCGACATTCTCGGTGTGTGCAGCGACTTCGTCGGCGGCCCCATCGCCGTTACATTCTTTACGCGCGGACCGCGGCCGCTCCTCTCGCCCCCTTCCCCGGTGTCGCGCACGTGATACTCGGGTGAACAAGGGGATCGCGTCTCCTCAACGGCACGTTCTCATTGTCTCGCCGCCCCCTCGATACGGTTGCACAGGGAACCATCCCGGTCAGGCGGATTTCAGCAGTCATGGCGGCGTCCCAAGTACAGGCAAAGATCGCCTTGCAAATAAATAGATTCAATTTTATCAAGTCGGTGGCACTCGAGGTCGACTCATTTTCCTCCCTCCCCCTGCAGACTCTCAGAGTTAAGAACAATCTCATTGATAGTTATTGGGAGAAATTCGATCAGCTACACGAGAGGCTCTCGGATTCCAAGGTAGAGTCGTTACTAGAGCATGAATATTACAAAGACGGCACCTACGATCGATGCTTGCTCCATTACGCTGATGCCAAGGCGGCACTCGCGAACGAAATCGAAGAAAAGGAGCGCTCGTGCCCACTCTCAGGGCCCCAGCTCGCTAACCTCTCGGTCGCCGGGCAAACGATTACGCGGAGCCATTTGCCTGAAATTACTCTCCCCCAGTTCTCGGGGGACTTCTCGGCGTGGAGACCCTTCCACGATCTCTTCTCATCGTTAGTCGGTAGGAACCCGGACATCTCAAACGTGGAGAAGATGCATTATCTTCGCACCAGCCTCACCGGAGACGCGGCGCAGCTAATTTCAAACTTACCTCTCTCTGAAGATTCGTTTGCATCAGCGTGGGATCTGCTGGTCGACCGCTTTGAAAACAAGCGTCTCCTCGTTTCGGCTCAAGTAGATCGACTATTCAGTATCCGGACAAGCTCCACTCGCTCGGCACGGGACCTCAACACTCTACTTAACACAGCAACGGAAGCACTTAATGCACTACAGGCTCTTGGATCTCCGATTCAACACTGGGATCACCTCTTAGTGCATCTCCTCGTCCAACGACTAGACCCACACACGCGAGAGGCTTGGGAAGTCAAACTGGGTTCATCAACGGAACCACCCTCATATCAAGATCTCAAAACATTTATCACCGGGCGGGCTCGAGCTTTCGAGAGCATGGAGCTCGGAGTCTCCACTACCTCCCCGGCAAGTTCTGCCTCCAAACCACGGCTCAAGGCATCTCCGGCCAACGTCTTTGTGGCCACCTCACCGACCTCAGGGTCTGACTCAGCAGCGTGTGCGCTGTGCTCCGGACAACACTACATCGGCACATGCTCGTACTTCCGGAATATGAACCCTCAGCACCGGCGAGATATTGTGATCGAGAAGCGGCTTTGCTTCAACTGTCTGGGACGACATAATGCGGTTGCTTGTCAAAACCAAAAGCGTTGCAGAGAATGCGGGAACAAGCATCACACAATGATCCACACGGACACGCCTCGACATACTTCGACCTCGGTTCCGGAAACCCCGACCACCGCTACGGCTACGGCAACGCAAACCTCGGCTCCACCCTCACCGGCGAAAAGTGACTCGCCCCCCTCTCATGAATGACTCTCTTCGGCTCCCCTCGTGTCTCAATCGGTTTGTGTTTCTCGTCCGGCCGTTCTACTAGCCACGTGTCGGGCACTCACCAAATCACTTAGCGGCGACCCTCAACAAGTTCGGATGCTCATTGATCCCGGTTCAGAACTCACCTTCATATCAAGATCAGCAGTGAAGCGCCTTCAGCTTCCAAGACTACACGCATCAATACCCATTCTAGGCATCGGCGGATCTCCCTCTGCACGAACCTGCGGTGCGGTCTCACTGACTCTGCAGTCGATCTACTCGGCACGGTCCATACATGTCACGGCCTACGTTCTCTCCAAACTCACAACTCAGCTACCCTCTTTTGGACTCTCAACTCACAGATGGACTCATCTTCAAGGACTATCACTGGCGGATCCGGACTTTCTCGTTCCAGGCCACATTGATTTGATTCTCGGCGCGGACACTTACGGCCTCTTTGTCGAATCGGAGGTGATCAAGGGATCGGAGCGTGAACCCATCGCCCAGCGCACCCTCTTCGGCTGGATCGTCCTCGGCCCTCTCTCAACGGTCACCCCCTCGGCCGCCTCAACCAATCAAGCCACGGTCGATCACAATCTCCACGACCTCCTCACCAAGTTTTGGGTACAGGAAGAGATCCCCTCCTCACCCACACCTCCACTCAGCTCAGAGGAAGCAGAATGCGAAGCTCACTTTCGGGCAACTCACTCACGGGACAGCTCCGGGCGCTATATCGTACGGCTTCCATTCCGATCACCGGCACACCAACTCGGCGATTCCAAGGCTACGGCTCAAGGGTGCCTACGACGCCTGCTAAGGCGGTTCTCAACGGATGAGACCTATCGTCAGCTCTATCAATCATTTATGCAAGATTACGAAGCACTCCGACATATGGTCAAGGTCTCCCCCTCTGAACCAGAACCATCTTCGGCCTATTATCTACCTCACCACGGAGTTCTCAAGGAAGACAGCGTCACCACGAAATTGAGAGCGGTATTCAACGGATCTAGTCTCACCACCTCTGGCGTCTCACTCAATCAACTCCTGCACACGGGTGCCAAACATCAAGTAGATATCTCAGACGTTCTGCTCTGGATTCGGCTGCACCGATACATCTTTACTACGGATATAGTTAAAATGTTTCGGCAAATTCTTGTTCACCCCGATGACTGGCCGTTTCAGCGCATCCTCTGGGTCGATGCCCTACTGAACATCATCGTGTACGCACTCACGACGGTAACCTACGGTACCAGATCGGCACCCTATCTTGCGGTTCGGACTCTTCTCCAACTCGTGGAAGACGAAGGGGCCAACTATCCACTGGCAGTCCTCCCCCTGCTGAAGGGGCGATACATTGACGATATCTGCGGCGGAGCGGACAACTTCGAAAAGCTGCTGGCTATAGCGCGCCAGCTGATAGCTCTCTGCAAGGCGGGCGGGTTTCCTCTCGCGAAATGGCAGAGCAATCACCCAGACCTATGCGAGGCGGTCTCACCAGACGATGTCTCTCCCAATTCTCACCAATTCGAAGGTACTCAAGGAAAGATATTGGGACTTGTATGGCAGCCCTCACCCGACCAATTCATTTTCACGCCTAAGCTGTCACCAGCATCTGAAATCACAAAGCGGTCCATACTCTCAGAAGTCTCCCAAATTTTCGATCCACTTGGCTTCCTGGCGCCTGTGACCATCAGAGCCAAAATGCTACTACAGGAATTGTGGCTTGAAAAGATCGGATGGGATGACGCTATCTCCCCGCGACTTCGACATCGGTGGATTCAATTCCGGGAGGACTTGCCTGCACTCAGCCTCATCACCATACCACGCTGGCTGAATCTCACCCCCTCATCCCGGGTCGAGCTCCACGGATTCTCGGACGCTTCTCAACTCGCAATGGCGGCAGCGGTTTACATCAAGACAACCTCACCTTCGGGCGAAATCAAGGTCTCTCTTGTTTGCGCCAAAACCAAGGTGGCGCCTCTCAAACGACTCACCGTCCCAAGACTAGAGCTCACTGCGGCAATGCTCCTTGCTCGTCTCATTAGTTACGTCCAACGAGTGCTCGAACTGGCGGACGTTCCAATCTTCCTGTGGCTGGACTCATTGGTGGCACTCACATGGATAAATAGCCACCCCTCTCGATGGAAGGACTTCGTCTGTAATCGGGTAACTGTCATTCAGGACCTCGTCCCTCATGGGCACTGGCGATTTGTCCCCGGCCTCGAAAATCCGTCAGACTGCGCGACTCGAGGTCTCACGACCACCCAACTCGCTCAACACTCACTCTGGTGGAAAGGGCCATCGTGGTTAGCCTTGTCATCTCCAAACTGGCCGGACATGCCTCCTCACGCGGACTCCCCGGCTGTCCTCGAGGAAAGACCCGGACTCCTATTCCTGACATACACTCCGCAGCCACCTCAACTCTGGGAACTCATCTACCGCTACTCCTCCCTCACCAAATTGCTCCGAGTCACGGCCACGTGTCAACGGTACATTGCTACTAAAAGGGGTACCTCAGTCATCACTCGCCACCCCCCCTCAATCCCGGTGATTTGGCGTCAGCTCGGTTATTCTGGCTGCGGTCGGTTCAAGCGGCATATTTCTCATCGGAACTTAAGGTCCTCTCACGCGGAGCACTACTGCCTAAATCTCACCCCCTCTCTAGACTCACGGCATTCATTGATCAAGCGGGTATTCTCCGAGTGGGGGGACGACTCAAGAACGCCTTACTGGACCCCGAGAGTAAGCACCCGGCAATTCTCCCTCGAGACTCACCACTATCTCAACTTATTATCACGGACGCTCATCTACGGACTCTTCACGGCGGGACTCAATTGACGTTAACGTACCTCCGTCGGGCCTATTGGATACTTGGAGGACGGGCTCCCGTCAGGGCTCACATCCTTCGTTGCTGTCGGTGCGTTCGATATCGCGGCGAGCGGGCACAACAACTCATGGGACAACTCCCCTCACCTCGGGTCACACCATCCCGGCCGTTCCTCACCACTGGAGTGGATTACGCCGGCCCGGTCACACTCAAAACCTGGAGAGGCCGAGGTGCCAAAACTCGCAAGGGGTGGATAGCAATCTTCGTTTGCTTCCCGACCTCAGCGGTTCACCTAGAGGTCGTCACAGACTACTCCACGGAGGGTTTTCTCGCCGCGTTCCGAAGATTCACTGGTCGGCGTGGCATCTGCCACACTCTTTTCAGTGACTGTGGCACCAATTTTCTCGGAGCCGATGCCGCACTCAAACGCCTCTTTACTTCCGGAACGAAGGAATTCAAGGACCTCTCGCAACTGTTGACCAATGACGGAACAAACTGGTCTTTCAACCCTCCGGCTACTCCTCATTTTGGTGGCAAATGGGAGGCAGCGGTCAAGTCGGTGAAATATCACCTACGGCGGACGATCGGCGAGCAGCTACTGACTTATGAGGAGCTTACAACTCTTCTAGTCCAAATAGAGGCCGTGCTCAACTCAAGGCCGCTGTGCCCTCTCTCAGATGACCCAGATGATCTCTCGGTTCTCACCCCCGGGCACTTCCTCATCGGTGAAGCACCTACCACCATTCCGGAGCCATCTCTTTCTGCGGTACCGATCACCAGACTATCACGGTGGCAACTTATACAACAGCAAGTACAACACTTTTGGGCTCGATGGTCAACGGAGTATCTCCAACGTCAACTCTCAATTTCCAAGTGGCATCATCCGTCTACGCAGATCCAGGTGGGATCACTAGTGCTAATCACCGACGAACGGTTCCCCCCATCTAAGTGGCCTCTCGCCCGAGTGACGAATCTTCACCCGGGGGCCGACGGTCTCTGTCGGGTTGTCACCCTCAAGACCGCTACCACGGAGCTCAAGCGACCCATTGCCAGGCTCGCAATTCTTCCTCTCGCCTCGGAGCACTCATCCACGGACGCAACCTCAGCCTCGACCGCCTCATAAGATCATTCTACAACGCTGTTGTCGAAGGCGGGCGGAATGTTCAGACAATTCGCACGGTGCGCGACATACCGGTCCCCTACGCACATACCACCATGTTTCGGCACACGATTCGCTCGGCCCGGGCCAATCACCGTAGGGCACGAATCGATTCGCTGCGGGTGATCTATCGGTCGATGACTCTCGGTTCTTCTCGAGTGCGGACATATTGTCGAGTTTCCGGTTCACCTCTTCGCACGTGTTTAACGACTCTCTCGCGCACGACGGTGACTATCGAATCAACTGCGGCTAATTACGCTTGCTTGCAAGCTCATCGGATCGCTCTCGAGTGAAAGTTCTCTCAGCTAACTCTACAAACCCTTCGGCTTCACCTCAAGATAGCATCGACTGCGAAAAGTGCTCTCGACGTCGTGCGACGCTTCGAGCGGCCCAACGGTCGACGTGACTGCGGATCTTCTCACCTTTCGGACGAGACTCATTAGTGACAATTGTGAATAGACCATAGCAGCGGAGAAGCAAATTCGGACAGGACTCAGTTGTGCGGTGTCCGGAAAATAATACAGGTAACGCTCGTGAGTGTCTAACATACATCGGTCAGACCACCCCCCGAGGGGGGTCATCTCGGCGAACCCGCCGCGCCCCTTCCGAAACCAGAAACCGCGGACAATACTCAAAACATCACTCTTTTTCTCTTTTTATTTACGATACGCGCGAACAAATTGTATTAATAGAATACTGAACGCTCTACAGGCATTACAAAGTCGAACATTTCCATAAAGGTGTTATAAAAAATATCGTGTTTACCACAGGGAGAAAACTTTTTCAAACTCGTGTGATTGCCGCCCTCGTCTGAAAAACGTAGTGCGGTAAAAAACTTTTGTTTTTCACAATTGACGGTTCTTCTTTTTTGATTTTCGGCTGACATAACAGACTTAAACGTAACGAAATTTACGCAAATCTCCCGCATTCCGTTCGGGTGTCTTAACCAAGACACCCGAAACTTAACTTAAGACACCCGAACGGAATGCGGGAGATTCCAGGTTCAAACCCTGGCTGGGGTAATATTTTTCGCAATAAGTTTTTACAGTGATTTTAATATTAAATCGATATCGATTTAATTAGGGAAGGGAGAGGGAATTTTTCCATCTTAATCTAAGTTGCTTAAATTTAAGCGTTTTGATAGAAGGACCGGAATCTTGGTCTAAAGTGTCCTGACGATTGTGACCGTCAGGAGTGATTGCCAGCTTCGTCGATTAAGAAATATAATTTGGTTATCTATACACTGGCGAAGTAAATGTATCTCATCGTGTTTGTAATTTAATCTTCACTTGTACTTTGTAAGTTGTAAAGCGAGGTCCACCCTGCCTACCGGCGAAGAAAGTGCGGGAGGGGGACCAAAGGCCCCCCTTGCACCCCCCGCGTGTGTGTGTAACCATTTTGATCTAAAGATTGAATTACAGCATGTGTCCAATGTCCAGACACTTCATAAAGTGCTACATTATTGCATGTTGCTGCGATATACACATACATATATACACACACCACGTGTTATCACACATTATACATATGAAAAATATATTCTTAAAGAATCAAATATTATCTGATCATCGGTTTTTAAGTAAATAGTATCCACATAATTTATAACTTTTGGCTTTATATTTTTCGTGTTTGCAATAAGTAACAGAATTTTATCTTTACTTGATGAAGACAAAGATTCTAAAAATTTACTTGCTACAAATAAGTTTATATTTCTTATCACAGAGTAGTCACTAGTGAACAGTTCAAATTCAAATAATGTAACACTGGCCCAGCATTGTAGTGGCCCCGGCCTCTAAACTCGGGGCCACTTTTACCTCACTCAGTGCGCACTGAAAGCATTTTGCACTCCTAATAAAATGGGCAGCACTCGAATCAGAACGTGCGCACTAAATACGCTTCAAGCACTCAGTGCTGCCAGTGCCAGCGAGTTTTTCCCAATGGAAAACGCTATCAGTTGCTAATCACTCGCGTAGGCACCGAAGCCAAGCCGGCCCACGTGGCCCACGCGCGCGCGGGCCACGCGTCATCCAAAAAATCAAAAAAGGTCAATAAGGTTATGTTGAGATATTTTTATCGCCCGTGATCAATATTACTTTTCGTAATGCAAAATTAATTGTTAATTCCTTTATTTTTATTTCTTTTATTTTTATTTTATTTTCTCTTTCAATAACAAAACCTACCATGCACTAGCTATATTGTAATCGACTAATTTTCACGTTGAGGATTAATTTATGTGACTATTCAGGGGGTCGAATATGTATCTTCTTCCCTAGTGTAAACTCGTGAAAAAGTGAAAAATTCCATGAAAATGACAAGTTTCACATAAATTAATCTTCAACGTGAAAATTAGTCTATTACAATAGCTACTGCATGGTAGGTTTTATTATTGAAGGAGAAAATAAAAGAAATAAAAATGAAAGAAGTGACAATTAATTTTACACTACAAATATGTCATATATATATATATATATGATATATTTGTAGTGTACCTTAATTAAAAAATAAATACGTACCTTGTTTGGTAAAAGTTTACAATAACTTACACAGCTCGGATTACTTTGACCTTGACATATGTTGTCAAGGTCACCCTCCTGAGTGACCTTCAGAAGGTTTTAGTCGGCGGTCGCTGTTTACTAAAATGTTATAAACAAAAAAAGTTTGGAAAATATAGCAGCTATTTTGAGTATTGGAAGGCATAAACGACTAATATTACGTTTTTTTTTAAAGCAGAGAATACTTTATTTCGCGAGTATGTGCTTCAACTTACAAAGCACATACTTGTAAAGCGCGTCACTAACCTATAGGTTAGTGGCGCGCTTTACAAGTGTGTGCTTTGTATGTGCTTTGTATGTGCTTCAACTTAGAGAGCACATACTTGTAAAGCGCGCCACTAACCTATAGGTTAGTGACGCGCTTTACAAGTGTGTGCTTTGTATGTGCTTCAACTTAGAAAGTTGTTTATAATTTTTTAATAAACAAAAAGAAATTTGGTGGGGAAAATTATTTAAAGCAGTGAATTGTTGGTATATTGAAAGGAAAGTTACCAATCTCTGCTTTAAATAACTTTTCTTTTAATATACCAACAATTTACTGCTTTAAATAATTTTCCCACCAAACTATTTTTGTTTATAACTTTTTAATAAACAATGACCGCCAGCTAAAACCTTCTGAAGGTTACTCAGGAGGGAGACCTTGACAACATATGTCAAGGTCAAGGTCGTTTATGCCTTTCAATACTCAAAATAACTGCTATATTTGTCAAACTTTTTTTGTTTATAACTTTTTAATAAACAGCGACCGCCGACTAAAACCTTCTGAAGGTCACTCAGGAGGGTGACCTTGACAACATATGTCAAGGTCAAAGTAATCCGAGCTGTGTAAGTTATTGTAAACTTTTACCCCTTGTTTTAATTACTATATATTTATATATAAAATCCTCCTTGTTTAAACTATAATATAAATATTTATATAAAGGTGTCTTCGTTGACAAGCAAAATATATCACAGACCTTACAGCTCGACAGCTAGCGAAGAAATGGTTCGAGAGCACGTGGAAAGATTAAATAAAAATGAAATTCCACGTGGAGGAAAAAGCGGAATGGAAGAGAAGTACAGTGGGGTGGGAGGTAACCAATCGGAACGTTTATCCAAAAAACGTAATTAAGGGGTCTGAAGCCTGGGGCCTTAAAGGTACCATTTTATGGCGCAGCGTGCTGCCGCAACAGATTGCTGCTATTGGTTGTGAAGTTCAACATGAACGAACAGCAAAGCAGCACAGCTAAAAACGAACACGCAATTACCTATTGATTTCGGTCACATTAAGTGAGTTATAATTATTTCTAATGAAAAAATATTCCTCTCTGGACACATAGCTCTGTTATAAACAAAAAATGGTCACATTAAGTGAGATATAAAAATATATTTATTGTTATTAAATTTTGGTCACGTGACTGATTTGCTGCCGCAGCATGTTGCATATAAAAAAGGCACCTTAAGGGGATCCTAAACCGAAGGCCGAACTCCGACGATGTCGATAATGTCGATACGAAATGTGATTTTCGCACAGCTACCAGTTTTTTTTGGATTTATAGAATTAAAAATCCTTTTCCAGGATTAAAGTATAAACGCAAACGGATACGGCTCTGGTCGTGTTTTCGTTAAAAAAGAAAAATAATTTTTTATATAATAAATTTTTTTTTTTTTTTAACGAAAACACGACCAGAGCCGTATCCGTTTGCGTTTATACTTTAATCCTGGAAAAGGATTTTTAATTCTATAAATCCAAAAAAACTGGTAGCTGTGCGAAAATCACATTTCGTATCGACATTATCGACATCGTCGGAGTTCGGCCTTCGGTTTAGGATCCCCTTAACGCTGGTTTACGTGCGCCAGCACAAGCATCGAGCGTCCCATGGAGCGTATTTACGCGGCGTAATGATTAATAAGCCAATCACAGTATTGTTTTCCAAAGCTTATTTTCAAATTGATCCTCAAGGGATCTTGTGATTGGCTTATTGATCATTACATCGGCGTAAATACGCCCCATGGGACTCTCAATGAAATTTTCAGCGTAACGTTTTAACACGTACAGACATTCATATACATAATATCAAAACAAATGTGCATAACCTCGTCAAAATGTTGGACTCGGAGCTTGCATTTATAAATTTAATAAAATATTTGAAAATTTACAAGTGCCCGGAAAGTACTCTGTGCAAGGAAGCTGTTCGCAGAAAAATAGTTCAAATATATACTGGTGCGGTTCCATGGGAATGGGAGAAGGTTTTGCAGAATAATTGTTAAAAAACCAAGAAGTACAAAATAAATGTTCTTTTTATTCATTCCACACAAAAAAGAAGTATGCTATATAGACTATACATTTCATGAAAAAATAAAATATATTTTTCAAACAGAATAATCAAATTTGTATTACTTATTATATTTGATACACCAATTACACTTTGCTGTAGTATATGTCGACATTTTTTGTAACCGTTGTTAAATATGTAATTTTTATTAACATTATGTATCTAATTATGTGTATGTATTGTCTACCAAAGTGTATTTATTCTACATATATACATACAAAGATATATTAAAAGTATTAAAATTTTTAATAAACTAAAAAAATGTTTGAATAACATTCAATATTGACTTTATGATAAACTAAAAGAAAAAAACATTCAATATTGACTTTAAGATAAACTAAAAAAAACATTCAATATTGAATTTTTGATAAACTAAAAAAAAACCATTCAAATAGCATTCAATATTGATATAAACAAACACGGATATAAAATACTAATTATAGAAGTTATTAAATATTGTATAAAAATATACTAAAAATTATTTTCTTTGGCTTCCTCTTCCTCTGCATCACTTTCACATATGCTGTTTCCTGGTGAAGTTGAAGACAACGGTCTACTTTCACATATGCTCTTTCCTGGTGAAGTTGATAGTAGCAAACAATCGTCATCTTCTTGTGCGCTTCCAGCAGCTTTATCGCAATCGGATAAATTACTGACAGTTCTAAAAAATTATTACATATGAATGTTATTATACATATATACAGGTATTAAGTTAGTATGGAAAAAATATGAAAATGTATATTACAAAATTAAGATCAATCATAATACAGATTTTCGTATTTTTAGATCTCAGTTATCTGTTATCCAGTAAAAAATCCTATCAAACAAAAACCTGTACGCTCAGGTCAGATTACGCGCAAATTGTATTAATATTTTACATACTTATATACAAGTAGGTAAAGGATTTATGTCTAAGAGTTTCTTTTGGATTTCAAAATTTTTGGCAGGGTCATACATTGTATAAATATTATAATTATAGTGCATATTTGAAATATTATGTACGTAATGAACTAAATTTTAGTTTCTTTTACTATTTATTACTTAGTTATTTATGAAGAATATATAAAAATACATACGGTGCGCTTTCCAATGGATCGTCGATAAACTGCATGATTTCATAAAAGCGGAACATTTTGTTTTTTCGGTTGTGCACCGGATCCACTTGGAACATACGCGTTTACTTGCCGTTTATAATGCACGTAACAATCTCTTAGATACTTCCATCTTTTTATTGCATCATCCGCAGTCATAAGCCCTGTAATCATAAAAAAATTAACTCGTATTCTTAAAATAGATTAAAACTTGCACTTTGCAACTTTTAGTAATATCTCGTAAGAATTTATACAAACCTCCTAACATATTTTCAACCTCCTTCCACAGTGCTTTCTTTTTCGCCTTTGTCCGTTCGCTAGGTGGAAATTTGTGGAAATTGTATAGTGCTGGCTTTGTTTGTACTACGTTAATTAGCATCTCATCACGGTGATCTGTTGAGGACTGATGTTCATTGCTAGTGTCCTCCGTATCTGCTTGATTGCTGTTTTGAACTTATGTTAAAATACAATTAGTTGCAGATTAAATTTAACATTTGAAACCTACGTTGTGTAACATAATGGGTGCTTTCCTGCAAGATAACACAGATAGATACAACGTAATAATAATAAACTCTTGTTATATGCTCTTTAGACTCGCACGACTGAAACACACGGCAAAAATCTTACTTTTCGAGCTTTGTTGGAATTGTAAAGCACTCTGTTGAAAAATAAATTACACAGTGCCGACTATGTGCATTGCTGGAAAGCTACAATTAGTATTATTACTGCAAAACTTACCAATAGTTACAACAAAGTCTTCATCGATGGATACAGCATTCATCTTTTCATCGTAATGTTCAAAACAATTGTGACACAACATTTCTTCTTGTGTGGCGACGACTAATATATCGCCACAGTAACCACATTTTATGTTCTATAAATAAACGTTATTTTATGTAAATTGGTGTATTTCCTAATGTGCATTTATCATATAAATAATTGATAATATTAAACTTAAGATATTAAGATATTATCCTAATATACAAAAAGAATTGATTCACATTGATATAAGCGTGCTTTTAAATTCAGTTTTCTTATAATTCTAGTATTCATATTATTTCGTGTTGTATTGTATATATAACTCAAGAACTAATCAACAAAATCTTAAAAAATTATACATATATAAAATAGGAGTAGAAAACACTGAAGAATATAATGGAATTAGAAAAAAATTGTCAGTATATATGGCAATTTTTTTTAAAATTCTATTATATTCTTCAGTGTTTTCTCTACTCCTATTTTATATATCTACATATAATTCTTTAAGATTTGGTTGATTAGTTCTTGTGTTATAAATACATATATGTACATGTGAAAAACTATTATATGTATATGCAAAGATTTACCCGCCGAGTTCGAATAAAAATTGTTTATTTATATTTTAAACAAAAAAAGATATTTAAATAAAAAGTAAATAATTACTAAGAATGTACAAACGATTAAGCACAATAAACTGTGATTTATCATTATTTTTTAAATAATGAGGGGCTAACTTTTATAGAAGTATTGTTAGTAAAACTTCTTTATTTTTTTTTACATTGACCAAGGATGAACAAACACTAAAAATCGTAGTACATTTATGTACAAACAATGTACAATCCGAATATATTAATGTTTTTGTATTTTGTTATAGATGAGGGGCTAAATATATGGACCTATCCTTGTCTATTATCATTGTCTATACAAGGACAGATATAGAATTTGGTCGGTAATACACCGACATTATCGCATTACAAGAAATCTTTGAATTGGCTTTACAGAATCGCAAAATTCTTTTACAGAATTAAAGTACGCGCAAAAATCTAGCGCGCAGTGGTCGAGTTTGTATTAAAAACGAAAAAAAATTAAAAATTTTACTTATTTTTGAAACGTAGGGCTGTCACCTGATGACAATATTTGCTTTACAAAAATACTGCAGTTTATACATATATACAAAATGAGATAGGTGAGATAGAGGCGCGCTAGGGAAAACATGTAAGAATAATATCGTGCAAGCAGAATTAAGATTCGAAGAGTAGAAAAAAAGATTTTCTCTAATTGCATTTTATGAATGCAATGTAGGTTATTGTAGGTACTATCCTTGTCTAGATCATTGTCTACACAAGGACAGATACAGATCGGTAACATAGAAAATGATAGAAAATGGTAATTTTGTCGGTGAAACATTCGGCTGCAGGATCCCCTGGGGATCCTGAAGTCGTATGAATTACCGACATTACAGTTTCTTAATAGATCTTTTAATTGGCTTTATAGAATTGCAAAAATCTTTTACAGAATTAAAGTACGCACAAAAATCTATACGAGACAACCACGATTTTATATCAAAAACACCAAAAAATTAAAAATATTACTTATTTGTGTTGTAAGTCGAATGAGAGTCGAATGGATGGCGTGTCGATATATCGATACAGCGAGTGTGAGACGATACAGCGAGAGCGCGACGATCGGAAGCGAGCGAGAGGAAGAGAGTTAATGGCGGACAAGCAGTGTCGTGTGCAAGCGTCGTTATAAAGAATAAAGAAAAGTTATTCGAGTGAGCATTATTGAGTCCCTTGCTACCACAGTATTAATCAGAAGTGGGATAGACGTCGCGAACGTTCGGGTATTGTGGCCAAGAGTGGCGATAACGCGATATTTCGGACTGAGAACTCGTGACTGAGAATTTACGCAGCGTGGCGACGTTACGATCTGGCCGAGTGTTGAAACCTTGTGAAGGGCGAGCGGGCTCGAGTGCTGAAAACGTTCGTGAGGAAGGTATTCTGGCAGATATGTCGACCGCGAGTGATAGCCAAGGGCTTGGTTCTGGCGAAGAAACGACAGTTACGGCAGTTACGGCAGTTTCAGCAGCTGCTGCAGTTGCTGCAGGCAACGGAACGACCAACGACAACGGTCCGCGTTATTTCCGAGATGTGCACGAGGCACTTCCGAAATTTGATCCAGTGGTAGGAGACATCGCTATAGAAGATTGGATAAGGAAAATCGAAGAATTTGGTGTTCTGTACAATTGGGACGATGTAGCCATTCGTCATTACGGTTTGGTGAAATTAACCGGCGTCGCGAAGAAATGGCGGGACAGCCTTCCCGCGCAAAACTTGACCTGGCGAGAGTGGAAAGAACTACTAATCGAAGCGTTCCCATCGGACGATAGTGTCACTAAGAGACGTTTGGAGGCGCAGAATTACAAACGGAAGACCGGACAACACATGGTGGAATATTTCTATGAAAAGTTATCTCGCTGCAACAAAGCACAGATGTCAGATGCGGAGACCATCGAGTGGTTAGTGCTAGGTATCGAAAACATGAAGATTCGTGAATACATTGGTCCGTTGAGCAGATACGATAAGCCTAGTAAATTATTACCTGACTTGAAGAGTGCCGAACGATTTATTCCGGAACCTGAGAAACGAGGAAGTTCCGATAAGAAAGGATCATCTCAGTCGATTCGATGCTACAAATGTAAAGAAGACGGACATCATGCGAATAAATGTCCACAAGCAAAAGAAATCGTCTGCTTTAAGTGTAGTGGCAAGGGACATTACGCGAAGGATTGCAAGGGCGAGGAGCGTACGAAGAAATCAGGAACAAGCGATACTACAACGACCACGAAGGCGAGTACAAGTGCAACCACGAGCAAGACAGTGATGCAGATTACAGGATCGCAGACACATGTGAAATACTTCAAGGATGCATATCTTAACGACAAATATTTGAAGAGTTACGTCGATCTGGGGAGCAGTTGCGTGGCGCTACGAGACGATATTGCCGAGAAGGAAGGATTTACGTATCTGGAAGGAGATTTCGAACCGCTGATAGGTTATGGTAACGGAGAGGTGAAACCGAAAGGTTTATTCACAGCGAACTTGACGATTGATGGTGTCACAGTGAAGGTTAAGGTTCATGTCGTACCGAAGGAGAGTCAAACCATTCCTCTGATTGTTGGTCACCCATATACGGAGGCGAGTAATGTGATAATGGTAAGCAAACCAGGCGAGCTGAGGATTGGCACCGACGAAGCTGATCTTTTGCGAATAGAACCAGAAACGAAAAGCAAGACCGTTTTGTGGGCGTCTGAAGAAACAGTGATACCGAATAATTTCTTGGGACATGTCATGGTTCGAGGAGACTTGCAAGGATGTGACGTCAGTGTCGAAGGAAGAATGCAGGCGGATGGACAACTAATTCCAAGATGTCTGATAAGTGCCGATGAAGAGGGAAGATCGATATTGCCTGTGTTAAATGTGACGGGTAAAGATCTCAAGATCAAAGAAGGCGCAACGATCACGAGAGGCGACATCTCAACTCCGCACACCGAAACACCAAGACGACAAGAGGTCAACACGAAAGAAATAAAGCCCGAGGAGATAGACACCGACGCGCCAAAGGAAGAGATTCCTGAAATTCTCAACGTACTTAACCAATATAAGGACTTAGTTGCGCGAAACATGCGACAGATTGGATGCACGGATAAAGCTGAAATGAAGATTGAGTTGGAGAAGACTACACCTGTACATTATAGGCCGTACCGAGTATCTCAAATGGAGCGAGAGCAAGTTCAGCGTATGGTCAACGACTTGAAGGAAGCGGATATCATCGAGGACAGCAACTCACCGTTCGCGAGTCCAGTGATACTTGTTCGGAAGAAAACTGGCGACATACGTATGTGTATCGATTACCGAGGGGTAAATAGACAGACTGTCAAACGACCATTTCCAATGCCGAGGGTAGATGATCAGCTAGACCAATTACATGGTATGCAATATTTTACGACATTAGATTTGAGTAGCGGGTATTATCAAGTTCCAATGTCGAGAGATTCGAAACATATTACCGCGTTTAGTACGACCGATGGTCACTATCAGTTTAAACGTATGCCTTTTGGCTTATGTAACGCACCGTCAGAATTTCAGCGATTGATGTGGGAAATTCTTCAACGTCTTAATTATAAAACCGCGATGGCATATTTAGATGATATAATAATTCCGTCTAAGACTATTAAAGAGGGGCTTGAAAAATTAAAACTCGTACTTGAAGCGCTTAGAGAAGCAGGCTTAACTTTAAATCTTGCGAAATGTAGTTTCTTAAAGAAAAGAATTGATTATTTGGGATTCGAGATTACAGCTAACGGTATAGCGCCGGGAAAGAGAAAGGTGGAAGCAATTCGAAAGTTTGAAACCCCAAAAAACGTAAAAGATGTTCGAAGCTTCGTAGGTCTCGCGAGCTATTTTCGTAGATTCGTGAAAAATTTTGCGTTGATTGTTCGAGCGTTAACCGAATTATTGAAAAAGGATAGTAAATTTGAATGGGGGTCTAAACAGCAAGAAGCGTTTGAGGAAATTAAAATTAAGTTGACTGAAGGTCCGATATTGAGTGTGTACAGCCCGAGTGCAGAGACTGAAGTGCACACAGACGCGTGTTCATTAGGATTAGGAGGCGTTTTATTACAGAGACAAGAAGACGGGAAATTACATCCAGTATCGTATTATAGCCGAAAAACGACGCGTGAGGAATCTAAATATCATTCATATGAGCTAGAAGCGTTGGCGATTGTGTGTACCTTGGAACGATTTCGAGTATATTTAATTGGTATTAGATTCACGATTAAAACGGATTGTAACAGTCTAAAATTGTTAGCGTCGAAACGAGATTTGAAACCACGAATAGGACGTTGGTTTGTTCGATTGTCTGAGTTTGATTACGTCATCGAATATCATAAAGGTGAACAGAATTCCTTAGCGGACGCATTGAGCCGAAACCCTGTAGGAGATGCGGTAGAAACAGAAGTTGAAGGGTTACCTGTATTAGGCATTAAAATAAATACCGATTGGGTAGCGGCGATGCAACGAACGAGTCCGGAAATTTTAGAAGTACGTGGAAGATTAGAAGCGGGAGATGCGGAAACACATCAAAAGTTCACGATGTATAAAGCGAGAGTCTATCGAATTACAAAAGGTAGGTGGCGATTATATGTACCAGATGAATTGCGATATGATTTAGTTTCGGAGGCTCATAAATCACTTTGCCATATGGGAATTGATAAAACACTAGCGGCAGTGAAAGAAACGTATTACTTTCCGAAAATGAGAGAGTTTGTGACGAAGTACGTCGGACGTTGTATTAATTGTATTTATTATAAGACACCAACAGGAAAACCAGTAGGGTATTTACATCCGTACGATAAGGGAAGCCGATCATTTGAGGTCATTCATATAGACCATCTTGGACCGTTTATATGTACTGAGAACGGGAATAACTATGTAATTGCGGCGGTAGACGGATTTAGTAAGTATTGCGTATTGAAAGCTGCACACAGCGCAGGAACTCAAGAAGCGATCGAGTTTGTTCGAGAGTTTGTAACTACGTACGGTCGACCCACAAAAATTATTACTGATAGGGGCGTAGCATTTACGTCCCACGACTTCGAATTACTTTGTAAAGATTTAAATGTTCAACATGTAAAAGTAGCTTCAGCAACACCGCGTGCAAATGGTCAGGTTGAGCGAATAAATAAAATAATTACTACTAGTCTTGCGACAACAGCAAACGAGGAAGGAGACGATTGGGATAAGCGATTGTTAGATGTACAGTGGGCGATGAATAATACCGAGCATCGAGTAACGAAACGTACTCCTTTTGAAATAGTATACCGTCATAAAAGTAGGGGCGTTAGCGATAATCCTTTGACGGCCGAGATTATACAATTAAACGAAGAGCTAAACTTACAAGAAGAAAAGGAACCGGTAGAGAATTTACTCGAGAAAAACCGCGAAGTTCAAAAGAAACAATTCGATAAAGGCCGACGAGAGGCACCCGAGTTTAAAGAGGGCGATTTAGTAATGATTAGAAGCGAAGCACCGGCTACAGGTAGAAGCAGAAAATTAGAGCCAAAATATCGAGGACCTTACGAGATTGTCAAATCTTTAGATAGAGATCGGTATTTGATTCAGGATATTGAAGGTGAACAACAGTCCTCACGATTATATAAAGGAATCATTGCAGCTGATCGATTAAAAATCCTATCGAAGTAAATGTATACTCCAAAGAGTAAAATTAGTTTGCGTTATAATACTTAAGTTTCTATAGAATTAGTTGCGTTTAAAATGTTAAATTGCGTTCAGAGTGTTAAGTTCTTAAATTTAAGATATACATGTTCAAGTTCCTAAAGTTAAAGTATTTGTGTTCAAATTACCAAAGATAAATATGTACGTTTAAGTTCTAAAGGTTGTAATATTATTTATGTTATGTTCCGAAATGTTTAATACACAAGATGAGTTGTTTTATACGCGTGACGAGGACGTCACTAAAGCAGAATGGCCGAAACTGTTGTAAGTCGAATGAGAGTCGAATGGATGGCGTGTCGATATATCGATACAGCGAGTGTGAGACGATACAGCGAGAGCGCGACGATCGGAAGCGAGCGAGAGGAAGAGAGTTAATGGCGGACAAGCAGTGTCGTGTGCAAGCGTCGTTATAAAGAATAAAGAAAAGTTATTCGAGTGAGCATTATTGAGTCCCTTACTACCACATTTGGACACATACAGCTGTCACCTGACGACAATATTTGCTTAAAACAAAAATTCTGCAGTTTATACATACATAATGTTTATCATCTAGTATTGGGTAAACATGTAGGAATAATATCGTGCAAGTAGAAGTAAGATTCAATGCGTACAAAAAAAGATCCATTGAGAGAAAGTTTTAGTAATGCAAATTGATGCAAATACGGATGCAGACTGACGAGAAGAGCAGTATTGCATGCATCAATAGTTGCCGGATCTTGTCAGAGATGGCGCTGCCTGCAATCTGACAAGGACAGATATATCGTATAGCTATCCGTTAGACAAGGACAGGTATAGCACGGTAACACAGAAAACATAGTAAACGATCGAAATTATCGATTATTTTTAGTTCCGTGCAAGATCGTGGCGCTGTCACGTTGGAGTTTGCCTGTCACTTCAGGATCCCCAGATAACCAAGCGTGCGATTCCCGCACAAGATACTGCTACCGTATTGTTACTGTACTGCCACGAAATGTCGACGTACGGCGTAACTGCACAGTACCAGTACAAAAAGGATACATGATATTTGGTACAGAGTACCATCATCGTACCAGTATTGCGTACTGTTCGGTACATATGCATGCTCTCGTGTGCAATAGGAACAGTACCATACCAGTACGGCGTACTAAACATTTATTAAAACTGTAATATATATAATTTTAAATTAATGTATTTATGTATAGATTATAGGGCGCGCTTCTCAAGCGTCGAGAAAAAGCGATTTGAAAATTTGCGTGTACCACTAGAACCACGGCAGCGTACGAGTGTCTAACTGAAAGCGTGGCGCAGTGGGCAGCGCGCTAGTTTCATAAGCGCAAGATCGCTGGTTCGAGTCCTGCTGCCGGCTCTTTTTTTTCTTATTAATATTAATGTTTCTTTTTTTCGTATTGGTAACGTACGCCTACGGTACGCACGTACGTGGTAGCTACGGTACTGATACGCCCAGTACGGCGTACGCTCACCGTACCACTACCGTGGAAGTATCTTGTTATCTGGGTCCCCTTAAGGGGATCCTGAACCCGTCTGTTTTACCGACAAAAGTCTCTACTCATACAGCGTGTCGCGTTAACTCGACAGAATTGAAAATGCTTCTCCAGGATTGCAGTACATACATCAATGATTCAGGGAAAATCTCATTTTATATGGAAAACGAGAAAAAGTTACGGAACTACAAATTTCCTTATTTTCATTTACCTCAATATGGCGTCTAGTTGGCAGACGGCCTGTCAATTCATCACAAGATGTGTTTCATATAAAAGATACCGTTTGTACGAACGTGAAAACAAGTTGTCCTGAATTGCAAAACACGAAACAACATTATTGAACCCTTGAAATGAAGATTACAAGTCTAATAAAGCATACGATGTGTATGTGTGTCGTGCGTATGTGTGCGTGCAATAGGTGCTATTCTTGACTATCTCTGCGATGATGTCGATAATAGGGGACCTGTATACCGAAAAAATCCGTACTCATACAGCGTCGCGTTAACTTGACAGAATTGAAAATGCTTCTCCAGGATTGCAGTACATACATCAATGATTCAGGGAAAATCTCATTTTATATGGAAAACGAGAAAAAGTTACGAAACTACAGATTTCCTTATCTACATTTACCTCAATATGGCGTCTCCAGTTGGCAGACGACCTGTCAATTCATCACAAGATGTGCTTCATATAAAAGATATACCGTTTGTACGAACGTGAAAACAAGTTTCCCTGGATCACAAAACACGACACAACATTATTGAACCCTTGAAATCAAGATTGCAAGTCTAATAAAAGCATAGGATGAGTACGTGTGTCGGATGTGTGTCGTGCGTATGTATGCGTGAAATATAGGTGCTATCCTTGTCTATTACAAGGGACAGATATAGAGTTTGTCGGTAATTTTGTCGGTAAAACAGCGACATCGTCGGAGTTCGGCCTTCGGTTCAGGATCCCCTTAAGGGGATCCTGAACCCGTCTGTATACCGACATTATTTCATTATAAGAAATCTTTGAATTGGCTTTACAGAATCGCAAAATTCTTTTACAGAATTAAAGTACGTGCAAAAATCTAGGGCGCAACGGTCGAGTTTGTATAAAAAACGAAAAAAATTAAAAAACTTACTTATTTTGGGATCCTGAACCCGTCTGTATACCGACATTATTTTATTATAAGAAATCTTTGAATTGGCTTTACAGAATCGCAAAATTCTTTTACAGAATTAAAGTACGTGCAAAAATCTAGGGCGCAACGGTCGAGTTTGTATGAAAAACGAAAAAAATTAAAAAACTTACTTATTTTTTGCACGTAGAGCTGTCACCTGACAACAATATTTGCTACAAAAATACTGCAGTTTATATGTACAAAATGAGATAGAGGCGCGCTAGGGAAAACATGTAAGAATAATATCGCGCAAGCAGAACTAAGATTCGAAGCCTAGAAAAAAAGAATTTCTCTAATTGCATTTTATGAATGCAAATACAGACAGAGAGAAACCTGAGAGCGGCCATCCCTTTGTTCTTGCGGTGGATGCATTTTCCGACGCGCCGCCTGAAGAAGTTGATGTAAACTACGCTCGTCACGGTCAGTAACGGTACATGGGTGCGTGTCCGTGCTATGGTTGGTGTCCAAACTACTGAAAATCGATAAGGTGAATGAGTCAGACAAGGACCGACAACAATCGCTCCGTCCTTGTCTCACGTATCACGTTACGGTAGGCGAGCTAGCAGCGGCGAAGCCGAAATTTCCTTTTACCCGTCTTGCTCAGTCTTGCTTCTCTTACGCGCTGCGTTCCGTTCAACTTCAAAAATTAATATCTCTGGTTATATTTGTCGTAGAGAAATCTTTAAAGAAGCATTTTAAAGCTAAAGAGACAATTTTTTTGAAAAAAATAGTTTAAGTTACAAGAAATTGCAAATTCCAATTGTTATAAGCAATTGAAATGTTTAATTAATTTTTTTACTGAAAAGTGCATTTTAAAAAATTTTTTAAATAATGCTATCTTATTCTCTACTTTATTCTGAAAGTACACATATTTTTTATTTTATAAATAAACGATGGATTCTATCTTTTTATATAATTTTAATGACTGAGATGCCGCGCCATGCTTGCTTCTCTGGTTCGACCAAGTGGCACGACACATCGATTTCTTTTGAAATCTCTTGTATGTACATACAGCTTATTAATAATATAATATATAATGTTGAATCTAATCAAAATTATACAAATCACATTTTTTGTATGAATATTACATTTTAACAATTGTGTACTATTCTGGTAAAGTAAATTGTTTTGTTTTACTGTACAGCGCTGTATAATTTAATCGTTAATTTTCTTTTCTGTTTTGAATTGCCGGGATTTTCTGTGATAAATGTTATGCTCCAATTTTTCTTATCGGGAAATTTATAAAGTTATATAAAGTACAGTGTAAATTTCAATTTTGTTGGACTCCACGCAGAAGATGAAAAAATAATAGCGTAGTCACTTACAGACTTGTAGAGCGCCAAAAGTCTGGGTCTAATATAGGAATTGTCCGATAAGAAAATTTAGAGCACAATATCCATTGCAGAAAATCCTAGCAGTTCAAAACAAAAAAGAAAATTAACGGTCAAATTATACACTGCAGTAACAAAATTTACTTTATTATCAGAAACAATGCACAATTTTTAAAATGTAATATTCATAACAAAAATGTAATTTGTATAATTTTAATTATATTCAATTATAAATTATGTTATTACATTATATTATATATTATGTCATTCATACTGTACATTCTTCCTACAAGAGATTTCCGAAGAAATCGATGTGCCCTCTGCTATTTGATCGAGCCAGAGCCACGAGCACAGTGCGGCAAAACGCGGTGCAACCTCAGTCATTAAAATTATATAAAAAATAGAATCTATCGTTTCTTCATAAAATAAAAAAATATGTACATACTATCAGAATAAAATAAAGAATAAGATAGCATTATTTTAAAAAATTTTTAAATGTATTTTTTAATAAAAAAATTAATTAAACATTTTAATTGCTTATAACAATTGGAATTTGTAATTTATTGTAACTTGAAACTATTTTTTTTTGAAAAGATAGTCTTCTTAGCTTTAAATCCTTAGCTTAATTTTTTAAAGGTCCCTCTACGACAAATATAACCAGTGATATTAATTTTTGAAGTTAACTTCTTCATTTTTCACGAAAATTTTATTGCTTATAACTTGTAAAAAAAATATTTCGGACAAATAAAAATTATGTATCTGCTTATTTTATGTATATTTCATGTAAATGAAGTTTTACAATCAATTTAAAAAATACGAGGTCATATCTCGTTCGATTTGACGTGGAATATTGCCCATATGCAGTATAATAAATTAACAGTGTTTGCCGTAGATGATTTCAGAATCATCTAGATAAGATGAAAATCCGTAAATTTATCTTAGATAAGATAAAGATGATTTTGGTTTTAATTAATCTAGATGAAAAATGATATAATTATCGCGATTATCTAGATAATTTTGTAGATAATTGTGCAGTGTTTGAGATTATTCATAAAAATTTATCAAAAGAATTACGCAGGTTATAAAAGGAATGTTAAAACAATATAATTTTATTATAAGTTTTTATTTCTCAAGAAAAGAATTTTTTCAAACGTTTTATCTGATAGACGGTTTTGACGTGGCACACTAATTTGTTGCAATAAACTAAATAGGCGCTCTACTGGCGCCGACGATAGCAAGGAGCCGGGACTAGGGTGTGGCAAACAAGGCACTTGCCTCATGTAAAAAATTTGAAGGGGCGCAAAAATGGACGCAATAAAAATTTCTATATATTTTAAAGTCGAATTGATAAAGACGCCCGTCCTGGAATGTTATAGGAAGGTCCAGGTTCAAACTTTGGCTGGGGTGATATTTTTCGCATTAAATTCCTTACAGTGAGTGTTTTAAAATGCTTATTAGCATTAGTATTATTAAATTACTTGTCAATTCAATATGTGATATTACGTACTCAGATATTATGATATTACGTAGCTTCAGTTGACTGTGATTCAAGACTGATAAATAACATTGTTCAACAAAAAAAGAACACCAGAACAAGGAGTCATTTCTTGTAGTTCTTTGAATTCTCAACACGATCCTGTTTACCAAATTGCTTTATCGTGTCACAATTTTGAGAAATTTGCAGTTAAAGTTGCTAAAATGGCTATTTTTGCGTACTTTGTCATATTATAACAACAATATGTGACTAATATGCTGGAGAAGTTTTATTACAATTAAAATTAAGTATGTTGTTAAAATTTTCAGTCCTCAAAAGAAATTTTTTGTGTCCGCTATAGTAATTGATAAGTAAATCATAGTTAAATATAGGGTCTCTTGGAAAAAAGCTGTGAATTAGATTATTGACGATGTACCAAATATCTTTCTATTATGTTTATTCAAACTTAAAGGTTTTTTAGGTTGCTGAATGCAAATTCAATGTCAAAATTGTCAAATTCTAAACCGAAGACGAAAGTTAAATCATATTTAAATTACAGCAATAAATAATCATAATAATCTTGTATATGAATTTTTAATACAAATTTGATATCTAAATTGACATCGTTTTTGTATTTAGTAACTTAAAGAACCCTTAAATAAACATAATTGAAAGCTATTTGGTAAATCGTCAATAATTCAATTTACATTTTTTCCACAATAGACTTATAATTAAACCATGAATATTTAAAATATCTTATTACTAATAGCGGACACAAAAAATTTCTTTTGAGGACTGAAAATTTTAACAACATACTTAATTTTAATTGTAATAAAACTTCTCCAGCATATTAGTCACATATTGTTGTTATAATATGACAAAGTACGCAAAAATAGCCATTTTAGCAACTTTAACTGCAAATTTCTCAAAATTGTGACACGATAAAGCAATTTGGTAAACAGGATCGTGTTGAGAATTCAAAGAACTACAAGAAATGACTCCTTCTGGTGTTCTTTTTTTGTTGAACAATGTTATTTATCAGTCTTGAATCACAGTCAACTGAAGCTACGTAATATCATAATATCTGAGTACGTAATATCACATATTGAATTGACAAGTAATTTAATAATACTAATGCTAATAAGCATTTTAAAACACTCACTGTAAGGAATTTAATGCGAAAAATATCACCCCAGCCAAAGTTTGAACCTGGACCTTCCTATAACATTCCAGGACGGGCGTCTTTATCAATTCGACTTTAAAATATATAGAAATTTTTATTGCGTCCATTTTTGCGCCCCTTCAAATTTTTTACATGAGGCAAGTGCCTTGTTTGCCACACCCTAGTCCCGGCTCCTTGCCATCGTCGGCGCCAGTAGAGCGCCTATTTAGTTTATTGCAACAAATTAGTGTGCCACGTCAAAACCGTCTATCAGATAAAACGTTTGAAAAAATTCTTTTCTTGAGAAATAAAAACTTATAATAAAATTATATTGTTTTAACATTCCTTTTATAACCTGCGTAATTCTTTTGATAAATTTTTATGAATAATCTCAAACACTGCACAATTATCTACAAAATTATCTAGATAATCGCGATAATTATATCATTTTTCATCTAGATTAATTAAAACCAAAATCATCTTTATCTTATCTAAGATAAATTTACGGATTTTCATCTTATCTTTATCTAGATGATTCTGAAATCACCTACGGCAAACACTGTTAATTTATTATACTGCATATGGGCAATATTCCACGTCAAATCGAACGAGATATGACCTCGTATTTTTTAAATTGATTGTAAAACTTCATTTACATGAAATATACATAAAATAAGCAGATACATAATTTTTATTTGTCCGAAATATTTTTTTTACAAGTTATAAGCAATAAAATTTTCGTGAAATATGAAGAAGTTAACTTCAAAAATTAATATCACTGGTTATATTTGTCGTAGAGAGACCTTTAAAAAATTAAGCTAAGGATTTAAAGCTAAGAAGACTATCTTTTCGAAAAAAAATAGTTTCAAGTTACAATAAATTACAAATTCCAATTGTTATAAGCAATTAAAATGTTTAATTAATTTTTTTATTAAAAAATACATTTAAAAATTTTTTAAAATAATGCTATCTTATTCTTTATTTTATTCTGACGGTAGTGACAAAATAAAATGCCAAAAGCGTGTATTCGGACTGTTGATTATAATAAAAATCAGATGCGTTTGTTCTGACGGTACTGACAAAGTAAAACGTCAGAAGCGTCTGTTATGACGGAACTGATAATTAGAAATGTATCATTTCTAAAGTAAAATCGGAGAGACGGACATAAATATATTGGGTGCGTTCTCACGGGAATAGGCGTTGGAGGGGCCTATTCTGTAATCCATCTATAGTATAATAAAAATCAGAAGCGTCTGTTATGACGGTACTGATTATTACAAATGTATTTTTTGTACATTACAATCGGAGAGACGAAAGCAAATATATTGGGTGCGTTCTCACGGGAATGGGCGTTGGAGGGGCCCATTCTATAGTATCAATAATCAAAATCACATAATTTCGATCCTTTTTGTACATTTAAGAAAAAATGTGCTGTGCATGTATTAGTCACACTTGATTGTATAAATATATAAACAATATAACGTACAAGGTGGACAAAATAAAGCGTAACGAATTTGTATCCTCACAACTTATTTGCAGATAAATATGTTTCAAACAAAAGTTGTTTGCTTTGAAGGGGGACACAAGATTCCGATGTCAGTTGTGTCGTACATGTCATTTTCAAAAAATAGGGGACTAATTTCTTATGAAACTTGATTTTTTCCTTCACATAAAGTTGTACATCTCGTTGAGACATTTTCGAAACACTATAATAAAGTTCTCTTTCGTTACAATGTCCTGAGATATTTTAAATTTTGTCGTACCTTTTTATAAAAAATGTAATGTCTCGTAGAATATTCACTTTTCGATGACTGTATCTTCATACTTTTATGCACAGAATAACGAAATAAAGCGAATAATAATATAATTTTTGACATTTACAATTTTGCAAAATTGAATGTACATTGTACAAAATGCAATCAAATTTTTAAAAATAGTTTTTGCGTTTTTCTTTCAACAAATTCAATTCTTTTTGTTCTACATATAAAAATCTCAAGGTAAAATCCTCGAAAAGTGAAGACTTTACGAGATATTTCATATATTTTATATTGCAAATATCATAGCAAAATTTAAAATATCTTAGAAACGAAAGAGCTTTATTTTAGTAAAACATCTCGATGACATGTATAACTTTTATCAGACAAAAGTCAAGTTCCATAGAAATTAGTCGTCTTTTCTTGAAAACGACATCTGCGACATGACGCACATCGGAATCATTACATGTGTCACTCTGCCAAACAACTGTTGTGTAAAAGCATTTCTTTCTCAAATTAAAAATAACAGTTTTTGGAGGAGTAGATTAAAATGGGACACCCGGTAAGGGTGAATGCGGTGTAAAGCTTACATATCATGCGTATTATAATGTATACACATACACATATACAAGTATACGTAATTACAGCGCCTATAATAATTACATATGTGGGACTATGTACATTATGTGTATAAACGCACGCACACACAAATATGTACACGCGCATTATGTTTATGAACATATATATACTTTCAGTGTTGAGAATAAATAATACAATATACACTAACCTTCATGACATATATTTTGTGTATGTACATATATACGTATATACACAAAATGTATGTAATGAAGGTTTGTGTATATTGTATTATTTATTCTCAACACTGTGTGTGTGTATATATGTATATATACATACATATATATAGACGCTGTAATTACGTATACATAAATATGTGCATGTGTATACATTATAATATGCATTATATTGTTGCGCCCGTGCTCAGACGCCCGTTACATCGCGGCGAATCGCGAAGAGTCCCTTAGCGATCAGCTGTTATCGATCGTTATTGATTTACCAGAGATTCTCAATTGTGGAGCCTCGGTCTCGAGGATCTCGAGCGGACGCGACGCGACGGCCCGAGGCTCCAGAACAATTGAGAATGTCTGGTAATCAATAACGATCGATAACAGCTGTTCGCTAAGGGACGCTTCGCGATTTGCCATAATCGCCGCGATGTAACGGACATCTCAGCACGGGCGCAAAAATATATATGTCTTACACCGCCTTACACTTCCGACGTTGCATATGGGTATGAATCCAGTATATAATAAACATATACATATATATATATTGGAAGAATATCTAATGCAATATTACGGAATAATATAAACAAGCTTCGATAGTGTGTGGTTCGCTCAACGCACATACACGGCACGCGCTTGTGTGCGGCATGGATCACTTATTTTGTGGCTACACATTGCATGTGTGCAATGTATACATGTATTTTCAATACATGTGCAATATATACATGTATTTTCAATACATGTTTACACAGATAAAAGTTTCATGTCAATATCTCTTTCTATTCAACACCAACATAGAAAGAGATATTTAAACGTGAAACTTTTTACGTTTCTGCCGTAGGCGAAAAGTTACGTGATCACTGCCCTGAGATTGCCTGAGATAAATCAATAACACGAAAAACGCGGTTTAGAACCGGGATTAGAAATGTCGGTATTATCGACATTTTTAGTTCCGCTTGGGTGGCGTTGTAATCGATTTCGAGTTTGCCTGTCAGTCGGCTTCAGGATCCCCTTAATATACATACATATAATTATATTAATATAATTATATTAACAAGTTGATAACATATAATGTAAATATAAGTGATTAAATTGATAAAAAAGGTGCCTCTTTTTAAATTAATGAAAGAGATGGTTCTTTTCGGAAGAAAACCAAAAAATCGTAAACAATGTTTACTGAACATACTAGCATGGAAGGGAACCATAAAATCGTGGACATTTATCTACGGGATTCATGGACATTAAGCTACGTAGTTCAAAGTTCAAACTTCAATGTCCACATTTTCCTCACCCGAGCCGAGGGCCTTAGTATATGTTCTGTGCCGAGGGCGGAGGGCCGCGACTCCCGAGGCATAACCTCTAAAAAGGCATTATATGTGTTCTGTGTAAAAAGGGGTCAGTACAATGTACATATTGTGACATTTATTACAATAGAGTATAAGGCGATACAGCACAGCTTCTTAATCTGCATAAGCACAGTATTTACAACGTAATATGGCTCAAGCGTATGATAATTACTACAACGATTATCATAAAAATGCCGAGCTGCAGCAAAATCTAAAGTACAAAAAGAAATACCGAAAACTTAAGAAGATCGTAAAGAATACCGTATTCGTGAGTTTTGTCTCATACGACATATTCTATAAATATAACTGTGTCCATAATTAACTGTAATCTAAATTCTGATACAGGAAAACGCAGCATTATGTGATCAGGTTGCACACATGCAAGAGAATTTGATGTTGGTTAAAGAGGAGAGGCTGTTTCTTTTGCGCAAGTTATGTCAACAACAGGGGGAAATGGAATCTAATTCGACAAGTCTAGCACGTTCGCAAACGAGTAATGCGAATTCGCCATTACTTAATCCAGAATGTACTACTCCAAAGAAAACAGTAAAAAAGAGAACCTCTACAGATGGATCAGGTATTTCTCTATAGTAAATTCAGTTGTAAGAATATCCTACATTTAGGAAGTCTGATAGGCCAATGTTAATCAATGATAGTATTATGAATTAACCGTCTATGTAATAAGGAATATTTGTAATACAGTGATTATACTTCTTTCTTATGTAAGAATTATAATTTGAACTTGTCGTAGAATCAAAAAATAAGACAAAAAGATATAACAAAACAGCCAGAAGAGTGGTGCAATTGATTCCATTGGATGTACACGGAAGGCCAATATTCCCCATAGCCTTGGGAGATCTTACAATATATTCTCTTGGTGAAGTGGTATCAGACAGAATCACGTATCACACGGAAGAGCTTATATTTCCAGTGGGCTATTGCAGCACACGAGTATACGCAAATTTAAGAGATCCAAGAACAAAAAGTCTATATACTTGCAAGATATTAGACGGCGGTCCAAAACCTAGGTATAAGAGATTACAGAGCAATTAAAAGAGTTATTCTTAGAAGAAATTGGAATAACAAACATGTAACTTTATTATTTATAATTTATAGATTTGAAATAGTATCTGATAATGATTTGGATCAACCGTTAGTCGGATCCAGCCCTGACGAATGTCACTCAAAGTTACTGGCAGCAATTTCCCCAGTGCTTTGTACGATAGTGCCGAAGGGTGCAGATTTCTTTGGGATTTCTCATCCTACTATACAAAATCTAATACAAAGTTCTCCAGGAACGCGTAAATTGGCAATGTACAAACAACAACGTTTTGAAGTATGTATATAGCATTCTAACATTATTATGCATATCTTTAATAGAGTTAAGAAAAAGGAAAATTCATCAATAATTGTGCTAATAACTAATAACCATAAAAGATAAAAATAATCTAGTAAGATATTTTTATCAATTTCTCTTAAATAATACATTCAGTTTTACTTTAAGGAATATTTTGCAATTGATAAGAAATTACAAACTTAGGATAATATATTTTGCGAAACTTTAAATTTTTTTATAACATCAATTTTAGATGTTTATTACTTTATTTAAAGATTATATTCTTGTAGGTAAGCAAAAACCATGTAATTGATCGAGCTACAAGTCCGGTGACAGAAACGGAAACTGACCCAGGTCTAGGTTTTGCGGCATTACATAGGCATTATGCTTTGAATTCTTATAGAGTGAAAGAAGAGCCTTCGGATCACGATCTATTAGCGCTTCAAGATTTTCTTCCGTAATTGCTAATATTAGAAAATAAATAACACAATTTATATTAAAGTAAAAAATGAGTAAGTTACCCGATACCCCTATGAAAAATATTCCATTGTGAATCTTTTCGCTTATATGCATTGATGTGGTAGAAAAAACAGTGAAGTGTTATAAGCACAAAAATTTTGGGCCCTAACAAAATCTAACAAATTAAGAAGATTCTAAGTAAGTATAAGTAGAAAAAACTAATGGATTTTGATTAAAAATTATATTATTTCTATATTTCTATATTGTTAAAATACAATCCAATTAAGAAAGAGAAAAAGGAATTATTAGAAAATGAAAAATTTAGAGATTTTACAGCAGCATGTTTTTTTAGATAGTCTTAATCTTAAAAGATACTTGACATTCTTTATTCTACAAATAATTATAATAAATTTTGTATTGCCATCAATAAAACCATCGCATGCAAATTCAATATGGATTAAAAACAAAGGAAATTAAAAAAATATTGATTATAATTGTAGTAACCACAAATCATTTTCATTTGCATGAAGATTGTGCCGTGAAAATTAGTAGCATTTTTGTCGTGCATAACGTTCCTTATGACAGATTTTATTTATATTGATAGAAAAACATAATATATTGATTCTGAAATTGTGTCCCTTTTTTCAAGTAATCGCAAAATATAAAATAGATAAATATATAAAAAATTTACAAACTTGCAAATTTTTTTATATGGATAGCTGAATGCATGAATAGTTCAGATATGAAAATTGTTTGCGTGTAATGAACTAAAATGTTGTAAAATGTTTTAAGTAATTTAATGTGTCGACTAATGGTTATTTTTTTACTCATACGATACTTTGCTAATGACGCCTTCGGCATGCACGTGCGAATAAGAGGATTTCCAATTAAAACTCTGATAAAATGTTCTTAAGCCAAAAGATTTATTAGTTACTATTTTATAATGGATTAATTTTTTACTCTGTTGATAGTGAGAGGACTTAATTCGGTTCTTGCATTTTCGTTTGAATTTAATGTATACTTGGATTATATCAAATTACCAATGTAAACACTGCTTCTCAATAATCTTATGATATTTATTTAAATTATAGTGTATAAAATGATCGATATATGACAAATGTAATAACCATTTGCACTTTCCTAACCATATACAAAAATTGAAATATTCTTATATATTATTATATAGCAATATATTTATCATACAATTACGATATATGTATATCGTTCGTTATTTTACATGTATCCATTTTTTGGACGAATTCCCTGTATAAATGATATGTATGGCACAATACAGAATTAGAATCAACAGATTCAATTAATCGAGATTTCTATATTGGCGCTTATATATATATATATATAATATAAAGTATCGTCAAATTAAAATTTTTTTCAAATTCAACATTCTTAAGGAAAAATATAAAGTAGTCATGTATAGTAGCACTGTATTAGGATTACCTTAATGTTTGGAGTAATCTCAACTACTCTATATGAAGATTATATCGTAACTAGATGGATATATCAACTGCCAGACAGTGTATTTTTACAGCATATGTTTATAATATACGTTTATTATAGCACAGCGCCGATTGGAGATCTCAAATCGATATTGAAAAATGACTAGTTACAACATAAAAAGCTCAAAATATGAATTCTCAGAAAAAATGAGAAATATATTCAGGTTTGTCGCTTGTATATCAGTGATATTATTAGATACAGGAAATCACATGTACAAATGAGCTATGTGCATTATTATGTATGCATAAATAAATATTTGTACTGATTGGTCCTACATTCCAATTAAAGAATGGTCAAATATTCTTTTCATAAAGACCGATAGAAAAAAAATATGAATAAAATATATGGTTTTACCATAGAATTTTGTTTAATGTCAGAAAAACAATCTACTTTTTTGCATTCTTCTTGAATACTTTGTAATCCGCCTAAATAATAAAAGTAATATTATTTCCTGCAAGAGCGAACAATAGGTATCCAAATACTTTTTGAATATTATTTTATATAATTGTTACTAATGCATATGACCTTTTCTGTAACAAATTGGTAAATTGTACACATTATAGTATACAAGTGGCATAAATTAGGCATTTACTCTTCTTTTTCGTTCACTATCACCGCTTATTGGCTCGTCCAATGGTTTTATTAAATAATGTATTTGCAATTGCAATTACTGGCGAAAATAATTTTAGCTGGCAATCACTGAAACAATTATTTAAATCATGTTAAATATCATGAGTGGTATTATAAAATATCATCAAATATTTTTAATGTAAAAGAGATCAAGATATACCATACTCCAGTTACAGGTTCTGCTTCGTTTCCACTTACAATGAACAGTGGAAATAAAATGGAAAAAACACAGCCACTGAAAAACAAAATATTGTTTTACAAATTTATATTGCTTCATAAATTCATTTATGTTTAGAATGATCACAGTTTTAAATTTATTATGCAATGTGTGACGAATATAAACTCCATTTATCATTTTTGCATCAACGGTAAAAATTAAAGAAAAATCATTAATTTAATAAGTTTTAACGTTATAACTTGGAGTTTGATTATCAAAAATTTAAATGTTCATCTTTGTAAAAATTGGCTAAATAAAAACAGATATCTATTTTTAAATAATAACAGACAAAAAACAGCACTCGAAATTATTTCATACCTTACAAAGTACGAGTTGGGCAGTTGGGTAAGTACTGCTAATGGCATGCCAAAGCCTAAAAAGTATGGCCAATTGCCTTCAATAAAAGTCAATCGTCTATGTAACTCCCAACCCATATTGAACCACTTGTATTCAAAGGCATAGAGAGCATATAAAAGGCACATGTGGACAAGAGCAAGAATGTCCCCTAACGGCGGTAGTGGAACTTTGGACACCAACATTCCTTGTCCCAAGAATAACGCTTGAACTAATACGCTAAAAAGCGTGTCAGCTATTAATTTGCTTACACTTGATAGAAGCATTGGTCTTCCCTGTCTGTATCTGTAAGCGCTGTCTGCTATGTCCTATGTATATGTAAATACACTGTTACATAAGCTCTGATAATATTTATTACCTTAATAAATAATTTTCTTTACATCTTTTGCAAGAAATTATACCTGAAACCACAAACTGTTAACTATTCTGCTGAGTAGGAACAGTGGTAGCACCCATATTGTACCAAATGTAAGGGATAGAAATGGCTGGATCCATGACCATACAGTGAGACCCATGCCAGGAGAATGGCCAAATATAATAGTCAGTAAGTACTTAACAAATGGCAAAAGTCCAAAATCGAATATGAGTATACTAGCCCAAAACACCCCACCATTCAATGCGCAGCATTGTATGGTTCTCATCAACACCATAGATTCCCTAAAAATGAGTGAACTGATAAATTTTACTATTAAAATTGTCTCTTGTATCCATTTCTTGTAAATAATAAGAATACCGCTGCTTATGCTTGGAGGGACTCGGCATAACTACATCTCTCTTCCTGAGTTCTGCTCGGCTAGGAGATCTACCGACTAATTTTTCGTTAATTTGCTTATCCATGTAGAAAAGAACAACGGTACCCTTCAAGCTGTCTATAAATCCCCGACATATTGCATAAATTATTCCCTGAAAATAAAAAATAAAAAACAAATTGTTTCAACGTGCGTTATTTAACTAATAAGAATAAGAGTTGAAATACATCTGAAAGTACTACAATTATCATGTATTTTGAATTAGCCTTTAATGGCAATTTTATTAAACATTATGGCTATTCAATATATTTTTACTTTCCAATGTGACATATTTTTATAATTAAATAATAACAAAATAACCAAGCACAAAATTTTACAATTAGTTACTTAATTAATTTCAAGCAGGCTTGATTTTAACAGCATCAAGTCAGTGAAAGTTAAATATTAAAAATTCATATAAAAGGTGGCAATCAGACAAATTTATGACAAGAAAAAGGACAATTTTATAAATTATTCCTATAATAAAGAAGAAACTTTTAATCAGCTCATGCTGATAGGAGATATCGTATTGTCAAGAGAGATACCGATCGCCTGTGCAATAAAGATCACGGTGGCTGAGGATGCACAAGAACGCGCATGGTTCACGAGGTACGAGGTTAAAGTCTACTCACTGTCACGCTATCCATTATATTGCGACTATGCCTGGATGAACGTAGCTCAATCTATACTCAGAGAACAGCCAACGGTACACCGAACGGTCATTTTGCGTACGACGGGGAAAAATAGCGTGATACGATTTGACAACGACACTCGCTCGATCGTGTTAAACGTGTTTCTTCGAGCCGCTACTAGCTGCTATATTACTGTTCGCGCATCGAGCACCGATCATCAAGTGAACGACACTGACAATTGACTTGTATTGTCCAGCCAGTCCAACAACGATGAGTCGCGACCTCGCGTCGCGAGTCCCGTTGCTCGGAGTTCGGAGTTCGGAGCCCCATTTCCCCCTCCACCGAATCGCTGATTTCCGGGGACGGGGACGAATTAGCTGAAAAACAAACGTGCGGAAGTATCAGCTGATCGGAGGTGGCTCCGAAGTCCGAAATTACGCAGTATTTAATAAAATAAAAGTATCCATACTACGTTTTACCAGAGAGAAACCTGAGAGCGGCTATCCTTTTATTCTTTCTTGAACACGCAATAGACGCATTTTCGATCCGCCTCCTGAGAAAGAGAAAGTGCAACTTAACTGGTGCAGCTAACTTAAGGTTTGTGCGCGTTGCATGCCCCAACATGTTCCTACTCACTCCAACGCACTTCATTTGAGTGCGTTGGAGTGAGTAGGAACATGTTGGGGCATACTTGGGGCATGCGACGCGAACAAACCTTTGGAAAGTGCAACTAACGTCCATTTCGCTTGGTATTCTCGGTAATAGGTACTACGGGGTCTACAATACGAGTCGTAAGTCGTAAGAAATTGACCAATCACAGTCGATTATTCTCCTCAAATTTGATTGTAATTGGTCAATATCTTACGACTTACGTCTTACGACTCGCATTGTAGGCTCCGCACAATGGTATAACGGGAACTGCGGGGAGCACCTTTGACTATCGAATGTTAAGCCTCTTGCACAATGCTAGGCAACAGGCAATAGGAACAGGGAACAGAAATCAAAAACCTTGTATTTATGCAGAATAGACGATGACACAGGCAATAGACACAGAATTTCCGTCACGTTGGAAATTCTGTGCCTATTGCCTGTTGCCAACCAATCATATCGTTCAAATTCTTTAGGTTTTTATTGACGAATTTGAGGTTATTTCCTGTTCCTATTTTGCCTGTTGCCTAGCATTGTGCAAGGGCCTTTACACTGCTAGCACTAGCAAGTAGCAGCAACTTCAGACAGCAGACTGGTAGTTAACCCATCGACATATAGGCCGGTATTCATAGGGTCAGCGCACGTACATTGCCGTAGCGTCTTACGCCACCTTACGTAAGAATCGCCTTACGCCACACGTAAGCCAAACGTACGGCAACGCAAATAGAAAAACGTAACGTAACGCATGTAACGTATGGTATGTTACGTTACGTTTTTCTATGTGCGTTTCCGTACGGTTGGCTTACGTATCGCGTAAGGCGATTCTTACGTAAGGTGGCGTAAAACGCTACGGCAATGTACGTGCGCTGGCCCTTAGTCGGATCTTATTTCAACCCCGTTTTAAGTAATGTCTTAAGATGCCAATACGGTCATTTCATTGGCTGGATGGAGTCTTAAGACTGCCTTTGACCAGACTTAAGACGATTTTAAATATAAGATCCGACTATGAATACTGGCCATAATACTGGACGGAGCGTGCGAAGATTTCTATGGACCTATAATATATGGACTGCGCATCTCCGTAATCCGTTATATATCATGTCGACATAAAAGTTGAGAGAGATAGAGAATGAGTGCCATTTATTTAAGGGGGAATATCACCTTGTGACCACTAAAAGTAAAATTCATTTTTCTGAATTTATTATAAAAAAATGAAGAGATTTATTAATATTCGGGTTTGTACATATTTAATTTAAAGTACAAGTCTTAATGTACATAAAAAATTTTTTTTAGATTTATAAAAAAAAATTGGCGGCGTGGCAGCTTTCGCAAAACAATCCTTTTTTTTTTTCTTACCGTACCGCTACAGGTCGCAATTTTGCACCTAGAACAAAAAACCAAATATTTTCTGAAAATATGGCCCAAAATCTAGTGAGCATCGTAGGATTTTTTCGATAAATTAAAATTTGCCGATTCTATGGCCGATTTTCAAGCGATTTTTTCCAAAAAAGAGGAAAGAAGAAATTCAAATCGACGCCATTTCTTTTTAAATCAATTTTTCGGAAAAATCCTACGATGCTCACTAGATTATGAGCCATATTTTCAGAAAATGTTTGGTTTTTTGTTCTAGGTGCAAAATTGCGACCTGTAGCGGTACGGTAAGGGAGGTCAAAAAAATAAAAAGGATTGTTTTGTGAGAGCTGCCACGCAGGCAATTTTTTTTTTTTAAATCTAAAAAAAATTTTTTTGTGTACATTAAGACTTGTACTTTCATATGTACACACACGAATATTAATAAACCTTTTCATTTTTTTATAATAAATTCAGAAAAATGACCCTACTTTTAGTGGTCACAAGGTGATATTCCCCCTTAAGGGGTAAGGCCACCCTGGGCGTCAAAAAGAAAAGGTCAATTTCGGGATTTTTTTTAAAGAGTATAGTAAATGTTATCAAATTTTCGTCAAAAGTACTTTATAAAACTTGCCTTGAGGTACAAAAATAAATTTTTTCAAAGATTTTTATTAAAAAATGGCGGCTCCAGAACCAGGCTCCGACGACGCCTGTATATAAACGGGCGGACAGAAATCTCCTTCAGATTTGCACCTGGAACAAAAACCCAAAAGTTTTCTTTTAATAGATACCCTAAACTAGTGCACCACGTAGGGAAATTTGAAAATACTGTTTTTTCGGAAAATGGTGAGCATATGAACCCAAAATTCATTTTTTCACGTAAAAATTTTGTCATTAATTGTTTATAAAAAACATAGTTTATAAGATATCGAAAAATCCCTACGTGGTGCACTAGTTTAGGGTATCTATTAAAAGAAAAATTTTGGGTTTTTGTTCCAGGTGCAAATCTGAAGGAGATTTCTGTCCGCCCGTTTATATATCAGGCGTCGTCGGAGCCTGGTTCTGGAGCCGCCATTTTTTAATAAAAATTTTTGAAAAAATTTATTTTTGTACCTCAAGGCAAGTTTTATAAAGTACTTTTGACGAAAATTCGATAACATTTACTATACTCTTTAAAAAAAATCCCGAAATTGACCTTTTCTTTTTGACGCCCAGGGTGGCCTTACCCCTTAATGCAAAACATGTTTTATTAATAACATATATAATATTTTTATACACGTATTTATTATATTTTAATCCAATTAATACATAAATCATTTTAGGAAAAATCAAGTCATGATAAATATTTATTTTTATTGAAAAATACTTTAACTTATTATATATTTATCTATAATCTATATAATATAATAAAAAATATAATTAAAAATATGAAAATAAAATTAATCATTTTTAATAATTCTGGACAAGCAAACACAATGCCATAAATGACTTTATGTGATAGCGAATAACTTTATTATAAATTGCTATAAAATAAATATTATATTTTTTTCTAATAACTTTCTTTTTACGGAATACAGAAGTATTTTATTAATTGAAATCTTTATATTTTTTAGAAATACTGTCATAATAAGCCGCTTAATTTGTGCTTTTTTGTTTTTTAAATATTTTTTGGTTTTTCTTTACTTTTTTTTAAAAATATTGAATAAATCTATAATATACATATTGTCCTCAAATATTTACTAATAAATTGTAGAACAATAAAAAATCTACAAACAGTAAGGGCTAAATAAGAGTCAAACGCGGCAATTGGTGCGTAAAAGTTCGTTTTATTGTAGAAATTTGTTTGTACGTTTCGGTCCTAAATTTCGGACCATCTTTAGCAAGCTATTAATACAAAGATATAAAGTTATAAAAATAATAAAAATCGTGGATTATTACATTAGGTTTTTTTTGTACGTGTCCATATAAGTCGTGGTTTAGATTTATTTTGAATATAAATTAAAAAAACTATACGTACAGATGAATCGGTGGATATATATTTTAACAACGCCTTTGGTAATTCTGACAGTGAACATTCATGACTAGCATCCTTCTCGAATTGAATATTTATACAACTGAATATGGAATGAGAGACTACTCATTATAATGAGTAGTCTCTCATTCCATATTCAGTTGTATAAATACTCAATTCGAAATTACGTCACGACCACAGTCAGAAAGATGCTAGTCATGGGCTACGTTCCAAAACTCTACTCTGAGTAGCAGGGTTAACCCTACGCCGTTCCAAAACGCGAAGTAAGTAACTATATGGGCGGAGCCTATTCGTTCCAAAAGTGAGAGTAAAGTAACCCCGGAGTTAACTCTATGAACCCTGCTTCCGAGGTGGGTTAGGAGAGTAAACTCTACTAAATTTAAATATAAACGCGGGATCTTAGAACATAATAAGCGCAATTGCCTCTATACACCGCGGAAACGTTGGTCGTTGCTGTGATAAGTAAGAAATATAATATTAATAAACATATTAGATAAAGTATTTTATATATTACACATAATAAATAAGCATATTAATTTCTTTTTTAATGGTTTTTTAGTCTGTTTTAGGATTGAAAGTTACTTTCAAAAAAATAAGATTTATTAGGTTAGGTTAAGGTTAACTTTCAATCCTAAAACATTGTTAAAGTATTATACAGTATTATACATCGTTGAGCTTCCATTTTATTCGTTGCTAATACTACTTTTTCACGTTCCAAATCGTTCAACCAGAGTAACTTACTCTGGGCTTACTCTCTCCCCACTACCTTGGGTTCTTTAGAGTTGACGGAGTACAGTTTTGGAACGCAGCCATGAATATCCACCGTCAGAATTACCACAGGCGTTGTTAAAAAATATATCCACCGATTCATCTGTACGTATAGTTCTTTAATTTATATTCAAAATCAATCTACACCACGACTTATGGACACGTATATACAAAAAAACCTAAATTAAAAAATCCACGATTTTTATAATTTTTATAATTTTATATCTTTGTTTTAACAGCTTGTGTGTGTGTGCTGAAAATGGTCCGAAATTAGGACCGAAACGTACGACCACATTTCTACAATAAAACGAACTTTTACGCACCAATTACCGCGTCTGGTTCTTATTTAGCCCATCCCCTACTGTTTGTGGATTTCCAACGGAGCCTTATAAATCTATTACAATCAAAAATATCCAATATGTAATTAATAACAATAACTTTTAATTGGGGTGTAAAAATCACTCCAGGTGACCATTTATGCAAAAAAGCAATTAGTCTCTCGTTCCTGAGTTAAAGAGATATAACATTGTTTCGCTAAAAAGCTATCATCTCAATATGATTATAATTAATTAATTAGTTGCGTGGACTAGCCGAATTGCTAATTGTCGACTCAAACTGTTTTGATTATGTTCCAGTGAACTATAAACAGAAAAGTAATATGTAGCCTGTTGTCTCGAGTACCTACTCCAAATGCAATAACTCTTTAATAAACACTTTGTCCGATAGAAAAACAAACGTTAGGCCGGCCTCGTATTCTCACGACCACTAATAATAATAAAACTATTTAACGCTTTGTAAAATAATTTTAAATTATATGTATATAGGTATATTCTCTACTTTATAATTAACAATTATATTTGAAATATGCGCTGTATTCCGTGAATCTCGATTTAGCGGTTCTTTACTCCGAATACTTTAGTTAGAATAAATCTTATATCGCGTTATCATTTTTTTCAACTGTCCGACTTCAAATTGCGAATTAATTTAAAATTCTCAGTTCGGAGTAATTTTAAATTATTTCGCAATTTGAAGTCGGACAGTTGAAAAAAATGATAACGCGATATAAGATTTATTCTGACTAAAGTATTTTTACATAATTAATAATTTCACGGAAACTTTATATTTAAATACTTTAATATATCTATCTGGCAATTGCGTTGAATGAAAAAATGTCAAGTAAAGAAACGATTCGCGAAATAGACGTTATCGCCATATTACGGCGAATAGTTAATTAATTAATTAATTAATTAAACTTGCTTAGCTGTTAATTGTCCACTGAAACTGGCCGTGTTCCAATAAGCGAGGAGTAACCTGCAATCTACCGGCTTGAGTCCTTCGACTGACAATGAGTGAATGAGTGAATGAGTGAATGAGTCCTATAAGGGAAATGCATGAAATTGGTCGATCTTTATGTTTTTGGTCCTGCTGAATTCGAATATGAAATTTAAAATTCTTTAAACCCCGGAGAAAAATGGTGAAAATGTAGTTTTTTTTTACAGGAAAGCCTCGTTTTACAGCAAATATTTTCTAATGAACAAATGGCAATTGTAAACAAAAAAAGTGTTCTTTTATTGATGTTTTTGAGAGAAAGAAACATAGAAAGAGTGAGAGAGAGAGAGAGGGGGGGGGGGGGGGGGAGAGGGTGTTACGACCGTTCATCAATTTCACCGAAATTCTACATTTTTATGGTTCTATGCTTTTATGGTTTTATGCTTTGCAGGCTCACGCTGCGTTTCCTACTTTTTTCAATGTTTGCTGTAGCATGCACTCTCGCATACAAATTTTTTTCTCTTACTGTGAGAATAGTAAAAGGCGATCGGATAAAGTATATAAGAATATAAGTATATTTAATAAATATATAATACTCTACGCGCCATGAGAATATAATGATATACGCAGTCTTACGCTAGCTGCGCTCTGAGTAAGAATATCCAAACGAAACCGTACAACTATTAAACAAAAAAAACTGTTTATAACTGACAGCAAACATTGAAAAACGTAGGAAACGTAGCGTGAGCCTGTAAAGCATATAGAATAGTAAAAATTAATGTAGAATTTCAACGAAAATGAGCGGTCGCAGCATCCCTTCCCCCCTCTCGCCCTTTTTTTCTATCTTTCTCTCTCTCAAAAACATCAATAAAAGAACACTTCTTTCACAATTGCCATTTGTTCATTACAAAACATTTGCTGCAAAACGAGACTTTCATGTAGAAAAATTGCATTTTTATTATTTTTTCGGGGGTTTATTGGAGAATTTAAAACTTTATATTCGAATTCAGCAGGCCCAAAAACGATAAAGATAGACCAATTTTGTACATTTTCCTTGCAAATTTTGGCCCTTTTTGGCATCGTTCTCTTTTTCCCAATTAAATAATTTATAATTTTTACTTCACATTTGGAAAAGAGAGACTCGTGATTGCAGCGCATTTCTCGCGTTATTTTAATTATAAACATGAATTAATTAATAGTCGATTAAGAAATTTAATTTGGTTATGAATTAATTACTTGATTGCCAATTATCACTGACACATATTATAAACTTACCAAATTATAAGGTTTTTAGTAATTTAAGGATGTTTGGGCGGTACAGGTATATTTTCCCTGTCAAAAGTTAAATTCCTTATGTACAATCAATTTCTAAAGTTAAATCACTTTTTGAATTTGACAACATTGCGTGGCATTTTCGATAGTGTGCGTGTATCTCATAGTCTCCTTATCTATACAATTGAGCGTATTTAAGTACGTATTGAGCGTATGTATTGAGCGTACTCTTTGGCTAACCTAACCAAACAAAGAAATTTTTGGGAAATAATATTAAATTAAAAAAAAACGAGTCTCCTAATGAAGCTAAAAATTGGTATGGACAATTATATAGTCTTACTCGTTCTGCTTGCAAAATTTTAGATTTTTTTCATTATTTTTCACTGAGATATAATAATTTTTCCTCATTTGCCATAAGAATACGAGTGATTTTATTATTTAATTTTTCAACAACAAGCTTTTTAAACAGCCTCAAACTTTGACAGAATTTTTTTTATGATGAAATCTACAGAATTAATTTTGATTCAAAGAGTTTTCATTATTTTAGTCGTAATGCCCGAACATCCCTAATTACTAAAAACCTTATAATTTAGTAAGTTTATAATATATGTCAGTGATAATTGGCGATCAAGTAATTAATTCATGTTTTCTTTGCTTTAATTAGACAAATTTGGATGATTTCTCCTTTGTTTCCAAAAAATTCAAGCAATTAATACTCAAAGCGATAAAAATAAAAATAAGAAACTTTGGAATGTCTTAGTTTTCGTCTAAAAGTTTGTAATTTGTAAAAAAATAATATTATAGTTAGGAACATATGTTGTGACCATCGTTCACGTACCTACCTTAGGAATGTATATCTTTAGGATGAATTGTCTAGACCAACTAGAATTTTCCAGATAACCGATTGAACCTTTTTGGGCCCCATAAAAGGAGGGCTCTCGGAACGCAGCGGCAGTTCCCAGCAGTTCCTCGATAGTTTAAGTTCAAGATTTTAGTACGCTGTACTTACGACGCATAGTCATTACTAGTGTTTTTTATCAGTATAAGTTTAAAAAAGTATTATTGTAAGTAAAGTAATAAATAAAGTAATTTTTTGTAATAAGAATTATCGCGAATCTTATAAGATTCAAACTTATTAATTACGCGAAAACATATTACGTAGAAATATATATTATTAATAAATAATCAATATACCATGCTTTTTTTGCTATTTTATTATTTTATTTGATTCTCATCCGATTCGCGTATTTATATTGTAACAATATAAATAAATAAAATAATATAATAAAATAGCAAAAAAGCATGGTATATTGATTAGATGTTTATATTGTTACAATATAAATACGCGAATCGGATGAGAATCAAATAATATAATAAAATAGTAAAAAAGTATGGTATATTAATTATTTATTAATAATATATTGTTCTACGTAATATGTTATCGCGTAATTAATAAGTTTGATTATTGCCTACTGCACGTGCAATGTTGAATTTCAATTCCATATTTCTGATTAATCAACTGTAAGTATGTTTTTATTAATCGTTACAGAATTCGCGTAATATCGCGCGTCAAGTGGACCAACATTTTCGAATATTTCGTCGCTAAGAAACATATGCTGGACACGAGACGGACCGATTCCGGGACAAGCGGCGTCGCGATTCGTTTAATTGGTAAGTAAAATCTATTATATGTTTAAAAAAACCTTGCATTTATTCTTTATAGCGACTTCTAATTAATCGTGTAATATAGATTCGGCGTTCGCACATTGACAATCTATTAGAATATGCGTATTTCACAAGATTCATTCGGCCTAAAGTATATCTCGTGAACAATCGACAAAACGACGATTACATTTTTGGATATTGCAAATATTATGAATATCCTCGTGGATATCTATTGACAATTTCATCTTGCATATTTAACTTGCATTATAATGCATATTAACGATCTTTTAAGGCAAGCGTACAGCATTTATTGTTAAAATGTGAAAAACGCATGAACGCGAAATGTTAAGAGTAATAAGACCATATATGTATAAGGCTGCCGCGTTACTCTTATTAGTGTGTGAAGTTGATCATGCAGCCCGCGACAAGCGGTACGATTTTATCTGCTGGAATGCTTGCGTGCGCCTATGCTGACGATCTTGCTGACTAGCAGGACTAGCTGGAAATTGTGTAGTGCGCTAATCACGCTGCTGGCTGGATTTCCGTGATAACTCAGGTACTATTTTTCTTGCGTGGTTTGCTCATTGTGAGAGCCAATTAGAACGCAGCCTTAGATCACGTAATCAAAGTATTCTATTCGCACCAAGCGTCATCTACTTAAGTGAGAAATGTGATATCCACCACGTTGAAAAAGTAATGGAAAGAAAAAATGGACAAAGAAAGCTATTTCAATTCTGATAGGGGCCTACAAAGCGGAATTATGCTTGTATGCACGCCCTATAACCTATAATAAACATGTTTGAAGTGAGGCATTAAAGAATATATGTGCGCTGCTGTTAGCTGTTCAACCAGCACGAAAACTCGCATTATCTGAAGCCAAGCTAGCAAGTAGCAACACGGCACGGCACGGCCAGCAGCACTCCCGGCGCCGCTGCCCTCACGGCAGCAAGCACTTAGCACGCAAATCCGGCTAGCAATCCAGCAGGCAAAAACGCATCGTGTACCCCACGAAGTAAGAGGTAAGGAGGTCGAACTTCATAGCGCGCGCCGCGAGTAGCAAAAGTGGTCCCGATTCGTGGCACCCAATTGAGAGGGAGTCCGCTGAAAGGAATGGATTCTTATCGATGGGCGCCATTTTCAACCTATAGTGCATGCAACATATACTGTAGGATTTTCAGCACTCGTGAACGCACCCCAACCTTACCCGGCCAGCCCGGTCTCTTACTCCGTGCTGTATGTACATACACGTTGCGTCACTGGTCGCTGTACTCCGATTTGCAATTATAAAGCCAAATAAACTGAGAAAACATTAAAAAGAAATCCCTTTTATTGCATGCATCGTGTTCTATAACGTGATCCGACAGCAGGAGACGGCAAAATATCCACGTCAAAAGCAACAACAGTCACCAACAGTCACCAACGGACTCTATTATACATTCACACATTCACCAACAGTCACCAACAGTCACCAACAGTCACCAACGGACTCTATTTCACGCACGAAGCACGCGATTTCACAATGCAAATGCACGTAAACAAACTGAACACGAAGTAAGAGACCGGGCTGGCCGGGTAAGGTTGGGGTGCGTTCACGAGTGCTGAAAATCCTACAGTATATGTTGCATGCACTGTAGGTTGAAAATGGCGCCCATCGATAAGAATCCATTCCTTTCAGCGGACTCCCTCTCAATTGGGTGCCACGAATCGGGACCACTTTTGTTTCACGGAGTTCGACCTCCTTCTCTCTTACTTCGTGGTGTACCCATAGATATGGTATATTCGTTATATATATCTAAACCGAATGTGTTGAGGAGTAGGGGTAGAGAAGCACGTGGATTCGTTCTCTCTCATTCGTCCGGGAACAAAAGAGAACGGAGAGGTGGTCTGTTTCGTGCGGTTCATGCCCCTTCATTCTCTTTTGTCGCGTGCGAAAGAGAAAGAACGAAGGGACACAATTAAATAGAGTGCGTCTTTTTCTACGTGCGCCTCTACCCCCACTCCTAATATAAAGGCAAACGGTCTAGATTATACTTACTATTGGGACCCGTGCGTAGAGACTAGTGCTGCCGCCGATATCGCACATTTTGCTGGACTAGCTGTCAAATATTCGAGTTACGTAACCGTCATAACCTCTGTCGTTAAGTAACTTGAATTAATTTCACTGATGAAAAAATTGTCATTATATTACAAAACAGTTAAAATAGATTTTTTGCTAAAATTAACTGAGTTTTGATGTAAATGGAAAGCTATACGAATAATCTGTCAGTCCAGCGAGTCCATCAAATAATGCAAATTCTGGCCACCATGGACGCTCTAAGTCCTACTTTTCCGCTATAGTATACCAGCGCACGGTCCCAATAGGCCTGTTCTTTTTAGCTGAATTTCTTGCACGTATATCAACCAGCCGGCGGAATCAACCAGCAGCTGTAGTCATACCGGTCGCGCTTCTGCTTATATATGTATAAAGGATTCTAATCGTATCTTGATGATCCGTTAAAATGTGTATTTTGTAAAACTTGTTCGGCCGAAGATATATGTATATGGCACGAGCAATTGCGAAAGCATATTTTTGGATGCTGCGAGTGCACGATCAATATCTAAGCTAGAATATTTAATATGTCTATTCGTTAGAACGTAAAATAATAATAGTAATAAAAGGCCGGCAAGCATAATAGTATTTGCTACTTGAAGTACGGAAAATGTGTGATCGCGAAGCTACCTTAAGAACGAGACTTGTAGCGATGCTGCGCCGGTGTCCTTTTGGAGCATGAAGTTGATTGTGCGCACGAGAATGGGAAACTGGAGAGTGGAGCGGATTCACCGGAAGTCTGCCATTTTCAGGTATGTACTATCGAGCGTCCACGAACGTGGTCTTCGCTTTACAATTAGTGTGCATTTTGCCCTAATACATCTCTCCCTTCATTCTCTCTGTTCTCTCTGTTCTCTCTGTTCTCTCTGTTGAACATATGCTGAACATCCCCTCCGCATGCTCTCCTCCCTTCCGCGGCGGAAATTTACCTGAGGATGACGGAACCAATCAGAGTAGAGAACACTATCCACTCCACTCTTCCTTTATTTTCTCTGCCTGCGCTGGAGACAAAAACCGCCTTGGCTTGGCCGTCTTATTGTTACTTGCATTTTCGTTTCATTTGCAGAATGTGGCGGACACGAGTGCGAGCACGTGGGATAAACCGGCTCCGAACAAATGACGACGCGACTTATTTAATTGGTAAGCAGAACTTAATTATATTATACTTGTATTTATTCCTAACAACAACTATCGTAATATAGATTCGGCACTCGTACGCTGCTAATTTGTTCGAACGCGTATTTCGCAAAACTTGTTCGGCCGAAGATCTGAATGTATAGCGCTGCCGTAACGCTCTTGACACGTGATGCTGACCGCATGGTAAATCTTTTCGCCATACTACAATTAAATGCATTCCATTGCGTTTGCATTTTATTTGTGGCATATCGCGGGTATCGAACGTGTAATGTCGTACGCTTCTATTTTTCTTTTATCGCAACACGATTAAAGTATGCGTTATGATTAATATCGAGAGTGTTACACGAAGTATATGGCATAGCCGCACGATTCTTGTAGTCTAGTAATTATAATCGCGCTTCATTTTAAGCGAAAATTTGTTGCGAACAAATTTTACCTGAATGCCACGAAGAAATAGCAATAGGAAGAGAAGAGAGGAGAAGAAGGCCAGAAAGATAGCCAGATGTGATATCGGATCGATGAAAATAACATTTTGTAACTTATTTTATTATTTGTTATTGATGGAAATAGTTGTTTATTTGCGCAATAGTACACCATTTTAGATTACTGTATAGTATAATAATGTGTTGCGCGTAGAGTATATTGTATAATAAATAAAATATTTTAGATTTTATTTAAAAATTTTAAAAATATTTAGTAAAATATTAGACATATTTAATATTAACAAATACACCTATAAAATATTTCTAAACTTTTATAAGATTTATAATAATTTAAATTATATTATTGGATTTTATCTTATCAAATTGTATATAAAATTGATATATCTGAAAAAGCATTTTTATTAAGACGTTCTTTCCTTAGAAATTTGTCGAAATTAGATATATGCGTGCAAAAATTATTTTTTGATATATTTATTTTGAACATTATTTTTATTTGGATATATTTGTATGTATTACAGATCAGTGAGGTATATACCATAATTTCGCAGTTATGCAACGTAATGCGAGTGCAAGTGAAGTAAAGGAATTATGACAATCTGTCAGAGGTGAAGAAGAAAATATGAAAACCCAAGAGCAGGAGGAAAAAGCAGGAGTGGTATCAGCTAGGTGCCGGCACAGTAACTTTGCGGTAAGCATTATTACCTACTTGAGTAAAATTAGTCGTTTTCTCCCGTCTATTTGGATCGTTTTATCTTGATAATTTAAATGTAATAATAATTAAGGAAAGGAATTTAATTTAAAACTTTATAAAAGTATGTATATGTCAGTCAGTGTGTTAATTCAGTAAATGTATACGCTTACTAATCAACATATGCATATACATAATTGATAAGTAAATGTATTCACAAGCAATGAGATTTGAACTTTTACAAGTAGAAGCATATATACACTTTCACACCTAACTTAGTAAAACTATGCACAAACAAAAATTGGGTACCTAATACTGAAGGAGAGGGGCTTCCTCACCGATTTACAAAGTATATGCTTGGGCGGGGGGGGGGGGGGGGCTTCACACAGGTCGGGTGGGATGCAGGGGGTTTCACCCCCTCCCGCACCCCCCTGTACGAGGTGGACCTCGTTTCAATTTACAAAGCATACGCGTGCTCCCCTCTGCACCTCCCTTCCATATATGTATGTGCTTTGTAAGTTGAAGCGAGGTCTACCCTGTACAGGGGTGTGCGGGGGGGGGGGGCCGAAGGCACCCCTCCCGACCCGTGGAACCTGCTCCTCCGTCCACGCATGTACTTTGTAAGTTGAAGCGTTATGCTTTCTAACACATAAAATTGTATATACCTACTTGTCTATATCAATTATTCTCTGCTTCAACAAAAAGACTGTTCAATATATTAACAATTCACTGTTTTAAATGACATATTTTTCTAAAGAACGTTATCTACTTTGATGAAAAATATTTTCATTTTCTACATAGAAAATTAGATTGCGATATGCTTGTACTAATGTGTTGTAGCAAATGTATGCATTGTCTAGTAAATAAATACATTTACTAGGAATAGTAAACATTTTTATATTTAGTTCATACTTTTGCTAAAATCTTACGTAAATACATATACATACATTGACTAGTAAGTGTATACATTTACACAATTTTGCGCTTTTACTGTAACATATATGTATATGTATAGTTTATTTTACAGTAAGTCATAGAAATACATGTTGTCGTATTTAAGTATTGACATAAAATTATAATCTAATATCAGTAAGGAGACTTGGTACGATATAGTTTTGTTATGTTTAGAAGATTTAAGAAGTATCAAACTTGTTAGTTATGTAAGAACAAAAGATTACTTTTTATTTTCAGAAAATTTAAGAAGTATTTTTGTTTATAAGTAAACATATGTAAATTAATAAGAAGCTTTATTATAAAAATTAATAAAAAGATGCTGCCGCCAAATGCGGTTTGACCACTAATTAAAATAAAGATTGATAATTATTTATAAAAATCAAATGTTTTATTGTAAAAATCAAAGGTTAGGAGACGGGATTCCTATAGATCTCATGTCGCCCAACACGCTGGAACAAATCACTCTTAATAGGGGACACATGGTACCATTTTCCAGTTTTCAGTTTTAGTTTAATAACGTCTGCATTAACTGATTAATAAATTCGGCTTTATGATGCAGTAAAGTCAACTAAATTCCTAACTATTTTATGGTATTACATTTGAGATACACCATAAAATGACAAAAATAGCCCTTTAAAACAAAAGGGAGGATCAACTGTCTCCAGTTTTTTCTATATATGTATAAGTATATATGTATAAGAGGAAAGTCCCCTATTATGAGGTAGGATTCCTAATATGAGATAACGGGGTTTCTTTTGAACTATTAGGCCCTATCTGGACCTATTAGTTTAAAAGAAACCCTGTTATCTCATATTAGGAACCTATCTCATAATAGGGGACTTTCCTCTATATATATACATACAATAATATATACATATATATAAATTTAAAAAATTTATATCTAATTATTTTAATAGATATTTAATTGAAATGCGATTAAAAAATTCTATGCGTGTAAGAATTATCTTTTTTGAATCATTGATTCTTTTGAGCGCTAATTTAATTTGAATTTTATGTTTGTATGTTACAGAATCATTATATAGCTTCGTGACTAATAACTCCACGCATCGGTGAGTAACATAGAGTTTTCTTAATGAAATAATGGATTTATGAAGAACGTAAAAAAAAAAAACAAATATTGTATCGACATTATATTATGATTATATTAGCCCTCTAATGATAAGGTGGAATTACATGCGATCGGCTTTATATCTATTTTACAGTTTTTTGTTTTACTGCAACTATATTTAAAATTAGTCAATTAACTTTATTGCATTCTCTTGCATAAATAAACAAAGAAAGAAGTTTTATGTTATTAACTATTTCTTTTACTTATTTTCGACATTGATTAAGTACGTTCTGAAAAATTACCTTACCATTAGAAAATAGAGGGTTAGAAGTGAATATAAAACTTCATGAATCCGTTTTAAAATATGAGCTATAAAGGAATTTGATAAATATTTAATCTTGAACTTGTATTTTATTATTTGTTAATTTGCTATTGTGCTTGAGGCTATACTCGCACAAGTACACTCCACACACATAGGCGCCGACTTTGTGGGGCAGAGCACTTTTTGCCCCCCCCCCTCCCCTTGATAATTTTGAACTTTTTTTGGTTGTTCAATCGTAAATAATTTCTGGTTATGGTTATAAGAACTTGTCAACATTTTCAAATTTTAATTTCCTTCTACTTCTCAATGTGTTTTAATGAGAAACACGTGAGTGATTTTAGTCGCACGTACATACCTTTATGTACAATATGTGTAACGAAAAATGCTATCCACCAAAAATTAGATTTAAATGCTATTATTAACGAGTTTTATTAATCGAAACAAAATCCGTATAAAGTTGTATAAACTTTTTACGATTATAAGTGTAATAAGTTTTCCTTTTGATTTTGTATGTGCATTAAATTTTCTGTTTGTACCTATATTACTTTGTTTTATATATAGAAATATAATCTGCATACTTCTGTACACTTCTACCCCCCCCCTCCAGGTAATGTAAAAGTTACTAAAAAAATGGGTTGTTATTTGAAATGCTTGCCTCCTGTCCCCACAATATTTTTTTAAGTTATCGCCGCTGCACACACAGATTTATTATTTGTTAATTTGGTGTGTTATTGTGCTCGAGGCTACACTCGCACAAGTACACATACAGAGAGAGAATACGAAGTACAGCTCAACGGTTATTTAACCATAAAAATGACATTAATAAAATTAAAATGAGTACCTGAATACTTTGTTCTAATGTTGTTAAATTATTATTAAATTATTTTGAAATATAAAAAATGATCGAATTTTTAAAATGATATGAAAGTGGACTTCTCTTTTTCCTCATAAACAATAGAAATTAGAAGAAAATACTTATATCTATAGAATTGGATTTTAATAAAAATAATTAATTCCATAGATATCAGGAAAAGATTATTGAAACAGTTAGGTTTTTGTAGATTTAAATTGCAGAGATGAATAAGAAATAAAGTTGTATTGCAAATAAAATACTGACATTTTAAAAATTAAAACTGCTACAGATTCTTTTTATAGGAAAACGTTATTATAAATGAGTTAAACACGTATCATCTTTAATCCTTCCTCAAATATATGTATATTTGTTCAAAATTATTGTATAAACTTCCGAACGGCTCAACTTATCGCCCTCTGGTTTGCGCCAAAATTTTTCTTATTTTATGCCCCTTCAAACGATGTACTTCCTCGAAATAATTAAACACGTATTTCGCAATTTTTCATAATTTTAAGCCGTTTCCGAAATATAGGGGGTGGACACTTTTTGTTGGAACACCCTGTATACTATAACTTTTACTTTTATACAGCGCTAATTTATGCATAATGTTTTATAGTCTGACCAGCAATCAATTGACAAACTAGTTTTATAACAAATGTAGCAATATAATGTGATATGAGGTTTTATAAATTATTTATCGCAGAATAGAGGAATTTTTTAAATATAATTTTTAATTTTTATATTAAAATTTTCCTGTTAATAAAGATATTTGATTTTAAGTTAATACATATATATTTTTTAATAAATAGATATATATGCAAATAATTTTTATAATAGCATGTTAGACAACGTAATAAAGAAATACATATGTTGACATATAAAGTATAAAGGCACAGGTATGTTGTGCAATAACACGAAAATATCACGATATTTAATAGCTATATTAACTGTTATTAAAATTTATTGTTTCATTTGAATCTCATCACTATCAGTCACTATTTTTGAGTACTTCACTTAATATCGTTTGTAGTGACAGCTTGAAAAAATTATATAGAAAGATTTTTATACCTATATCATAGAGGTATTTTAAAGAAACAAAATTGAAAAAAGGGAATTAGAATAAGAATGCTGTAGGTACGTTATAACTTACATAACTTTTGGTACGCACAACTAGAAATGAAATCAGATTAGCTTATCTATATTTCCAGCCCAGAATATGGTGCCTGTGGAAGTACATACAAAAATAAGGAGACACGCGTTTACAATGAATAAAATATATATACGCAGTAATAAATTAGTTTGGTGCCGGTAAATCAGTTTGTTATAAAATTAGTTTTCTCAAGATAGATTTCTGAATTTCAAAATAATAGTGCATACACAATTTACTTCTGTCTTAAAAATGTTTTTTTTATATTACTTATTATTTCGCAAAATAGATAGTCACTTTAGGAATACCCTGCATATAAAAAATAATAAGTAAAACTAAGCCGATACGTAAATATACAACAAATAATTTAAGATGTGCCTAATTCGGTCAGGCTGGATATTTATGTTTAATAATATTTTTATTTTTCGTGATTTTTATATTTTTTCACTCAACAAACGACGTACCGATTATATGTCCATCTTAAAACGCAGTCTCAAGCTGAAGTTGGAATGTTTGAGAGAAAAGATGTATATAAAAAAATATTATTAATTACAAAAGACTCATTCTTATCGAATTAGGTACATCTCTTTTTATGTATGTACTTCCTATGTGTAAATACTTATATCTCGTACTTATTATTTAGTCGCGGAATAGGGACAACATCTATAGAAGAATAAAGATCAAAGAAAAGAAAATTAAGACTAAAGTAAAATTTGTTGATGAAGATTGAAAGCAGAAACGAACAAGTTCGTTTTATGGTATCCAGTTTAGAGAAAGGTTTTTTTATGATTTAGGACTTACCTGCGTCTTGACCTGCGTTCAAGGTCAAAATTTATGAAACGTACAGCTTAGCCTGAAATGCGAGAGAAAAAGGTAATTTATTACGGGGTGATTTCGAGCCTTTATCTCTGAGCGTTTTATTTTAATGGGTAGGATGGAAGAAAAACAGGAACGGACAGAATCGCTTTATGACATGCATGACATGGTTACGGTGACCACATTTTTTGGAAGAAAATAAAAGACAAACCCGAAAATTTTAGTGCTTTGTTCTAACATATGTTTCTATAAATAAATCAGTTTGTGACTGTCTGCGTATTACGAAATGTTCTTGCGTAGTATACCAAAATGAGATGTACAGTTTTCTTATAGTTCGAAACTGGTTCGGCTGTGTTGGAACAAGCCATATGGACATAGGAATACAGCAAAGGAATACAGGGACCGAGCATAAACTCAGTTAGGCGAGGGGAGTGAAGCCGAAATACGGGGGGTGACTGTGTCTAATTTTTATTGGCTACAGCTGTGCGCATACTCAGTACCGTTAAATGATTGACAGATTTCGAGTCATCTGACACACTAAATTTGCATCATAACTGACTTAGCGTTGAAAGTAGGATAAAAATATAGTAACGAAAAATAATGTAAAGTAAAGTAAAAAACTGAGGTAATAATGACTGAAATTTAAAAAACTAATATTAAAGCTTTTTTAAATTCTTTAATTTTCAATTATGTAATTTTAACCTATCCTGAAATGTAACTTTTGGAGTCTTATTATAACTTGTTTTTTTCCAATTTTGGCGATTTGATCGATTTTTACACTGTAGCACATAATACTGCACCATTTTTATAAGCACTTTTTTTTTATTTTGAATTGTTATTTTTGTTGGTTCTCGCGCGATATTTGACATATATACTTCAAATATCGATATGTATATCGTTGACATACATATCGATATTTGAGGTAGGTATATTACTGCGCTTGCGCAACTAACAGCCAATCAAATTTAGGCGTACTTTACATCGTCGCATAGTCCCGCAGTAGCTTTCCCCTTGCAACAATATGCCCGGTCACTGTATTTGTAATTTCTATGAAACAAACCCTTGGTTCAAATCTGAAATAGGTTAAGAATAATAAAAAATAAAAACGGACCTAATGTAAATAATTTTAATAAAAAAATTAAATAATGTAATTAACAAAAAACAAAAATTATATATTAATGTAGATATTATACCTTTAAGTATAATGTATAAATATAGTAATGAATTCCAATTAATTGAAATTCAAATTATGTACATGTTAACAAAAATAAGAAATAATACTTTTAGTGATATTTTTCAGATAAATGGATTTTTTTTAAAAGTACATGATTTTTTGAGAAAATCATAAAACTGTATACAATTTATCTTATAGTTGCATTTTGTGTAAATGCTTCCAGAGTTTTAACTTTAAGTTGCGTTTTTCACTGCTACAAAAATTATTTATTTATGTTTCCGCTGAAATTCTCATGTTAGTACAACATTAGATATTGGAACGATAAGTAGAAAAGAATTTTCTGTAATATTGTAAAAATAAAGGACAAAATTGGATTTTGAAAAAATAAATAAATTTGAAGGACAGCTACCTGAAAAAAGAGACTGTCCTTTACCATAAAGGACGTATGGTTACCGTATGCATGGTGTGATTCATCCGTTTTAGAGAAAGGTTCTTTTATTTATGATTTAGGACAGCTTGGATAAGAAAAATGCAAAATTTAACAAATTATGTATAAGCTTTAGGTATGAGTAAATATATTTCATGTATAATATATGTATTGATCATAAGTTATAGAATTCATAGTAAACGTTTATCAGTAACGTTTATCAGTAACGTTTATCAGTAACGTTTTATCAGTTTACATATGTTTTGCAAAATATTGATGATATTTTACTTATTAATGTCTTAATATTGTAAATATTATATTTATATTATATATTTTTAAAATATTGATATATTAATATTAGATAATTTTTAGATATTAATATATTATTAACAGTCGTTCTTTCTCGATCCAACTGGCCAAAAATTCAATATATTTAACTCACAACGTGTCGACCGTAATTCGGTCCTTTTCAAGTGAAAAGAGCAATTACAAACTCAATTCATATCCGCATACATAACGTCCACAACGTCGCTGACATCGTGCCCTAACTACGTCACACGAACGTAAAGCTAAAAAATTAAAAGTTGACATTATCGACAATGAAATAACAAAAGTCAAAAAGAAAAGATAAGTCAAAGAAAAAATTGGTTAATCAAAAGTTAAAAGTTAAAAATTAAAATAAAACTAATAATAAAATCAATTAAAAAGGCTTACAAATCATGAGCGTCAAGAAAAAATATAAAAGAGGTGTAACGTAAAAAGAGAAACGTCGCAAGCCATATCGGAGAACACATCCCGACAGTATAACAGTCAAAGTCACAATGAAAATAAAAGACGAAAGACAAAAAGTGTTCCTAAATAAAAACGAACAGAACCAAAAACAAAAAGTGCAGACTAAGTGGCACTGATAACACGTTCGTAAGTCCCGGGTAGATTTTTAGTGTCTTTTTGAAGATTGATTGTGCAATCATATTTTTTGATAAAAAACATTTCCGAGATTTCTCTTTTCTTGAATTGTCTCTCCTTATATAAAATCTCAGGTTGATGCCAATTGAAATCATGATTGTAAGTGAGACGGTGCTTACTGACAACGGAATGATTGTCGACATTCTTTTTAATATCACGGAAATGTTCATTAATGCGTGTCTCTAAGTACCTTTTTGTTTTTCCAATGTATGTAGCATTACAATTTGCACAATCAATCTTATATACCAACTCAGTCTGTTTAAGATCTTGTAGCTTATCTTTTCTTTTTCTAATAACGCAATCTAACTTCTTCGGAATAGTGAGAAGTACTCTAAATTTAGCGTCACGCATTGTACGGCCAACATCACCGCTGAAACCTTTGACATACGGTATAGTAACAAATTTTATAGGATCTTGGGTTGCATTGTCACAGCTAGTCATTACTATTACTACTTGTATTCTGTAATTCGTTAAGTCGGGCATTAATGTACTTATTAACCACTTTTGTTGGATAACAATTATTAGAAAGAATCTTTTTTATTTCGATTATATTAGAATTGTGAAAACGTGCGTCAGACAAAAGAATAGCCCGGTCAACAAGATTACGTATAATGTTAACTTTGTATTTAAGAGGGTGGTTCGAATAATAATTTATATGTATATCGTCCTGAGAAAGTAGGTTTTCGATACCAATTCGTGAGTAAAACGTTTCCCTCTCGAATCACTGTAGTGTCAAGAAAACTTAAAGAACAATTATTTTCCAATTCGTATGTAAATTTTAATCTAGAGTGATAACCGTTGAAAACATCCAACAACTCATCAATCCCCGACCTAGGAACTATCGCGAAAATGTCATCTATGTATCTTTTAAAAAAGAAAATATGAAAACTGAGTAACCGCACACAATGTCTCCAAATCATCCATAACAATGTCAGCTAAAATAGGAGAAAGAGGAGAACCCATCGGACTGCCGAAGATTTGCTCATAAACCTGACCATTGAACGTAAAACTAGTAGAACTTAGAATTAAATCCACAGCTAGCAAGAATTGAGGAAGGCTGAGACTAGTTTTTGTGGAGATGTAATTCCACCTCTTTTCAATAGCTCTAAGTACAAGATCTTTAGGAATATTTGTGAAAAGAGAAGTGACATCCAATGATATCAAAACATCATTCTCCCCAATTCTTACGTCTTTAATTAGTTCTACGAAAGACCAACCATCTTTAACATAAGACTCAGGTTTAGGAACAGATTTTTCCAAGATCTTATGTAAAAGATTAGCCATATTATATAAAGGACTCGCCAAAGTAGAGACAATAATCCGTAGTGGTGGGCCATCTTTATGAATCTTCGGAAGTCCGTAACAACGTGGGAGGTTCCCATTAGTACAATTAAGTTGGTTAAAAACGTGTTCACTAATAATGTTCATGCTAAACCAAGACTTGGCCAAATCTTTAATTTTAGACGTTATTTTTCCTATAGGGTTTTTTTTTAAGTTTTTTATACGTAGAACTATCATTGAGTAAGTCAGTCATCTTATTGACATATGTATTTCTATCCATAATAACCGTGACCTGGCCCTTATCAGTTTAGTAACAAAAACATCATCATTATCCCGGAGAAATCTTTTGCAAAATTTAAATTCTTGTAATATGATCCTGTCAATGCAATTAGTATGTTTATTTTTTCGCAGAAATTTAAATAAAGAGTTAGAGATACGGCTACGCGCTTCCTCAACGATATCTTCAGACATTTGGAAGATGTTGAATTCAAAGTTTTTAATTACGTCCACAACAGAATTTACACGGTCCTTTTTGTCATACATATCAATAGGAAGAGCGAACCTGTTACCGAGACTAAGAAACTTTAGTACTCTATCCGGAATTTGTTATATTATTATATAAAAATTATGTACAGTTGTGCGCGAATAGACGGAGGATGTGCGTATCGCAAGGAACTTCGAAATAATGTGAATGCTTGTAAAGTTTATAGATTGCTTTTATATAAAATCGCAATATATACCTACACTATTTACAAGGCGTATCTTATTGCGCGAGCACCGGAATAAGAAGCGATTTCGCTTAGTACGAATACTACGAATGTTCACGCGAACGAATGCATGCGTCTACGCGGCTTAATAGGCGAAAATTACCGCGAGCAGCGAATAACCGAAAGCCTGACTTGCCGAATCTATAAGGGATTAGAATCGAAACGGGACAAAAGACTAACAATCTTTTAACCGTGAGAAGACACTGTCGCCGAGACAAATTAAAGTCGAGTGCTCCGCGTGAGCCGATGTCCGGGGTTTTATTCTCAAGCATTTCGAGAAGATTCTCTACCCCCGGACTCTCCGAAAAATGTTAATAGTCCAATCGGATGTCGACATCTCGAGAAAAAAAAAACGGTTTTAGCCTAATTGTCTTTCGCCTGTCCCGAGTGTCTACCCCACTCAGACACCCGAGCCAAAGGAGAGAATCGCCACGGCTAGGAAAAACGAAACAGCCCCTTTTTTGCTAACTCTCGGTGTTTCCAAAAAACATGTGTTTTATACCGAAGCTGCCTTGAGCATTTGCATTTAAAGAAATTTAGAGGATTTATGACCCTTTTCAAAACGACTGAGTTATATAGTTTTATCACATGATTTCCGGAGTTCGATTCCGAACAACAGTCTTTTAATTTTACGTTTACGATAAATAATTATAAATATGAAATATAGGCCAATATGTATATAATTATATAATAATTATATTATTACAAAGAAATTTAACGAATATACCTTGCAAAAATGATTGAGAGTTTGAATTTGGGATTTTTTGTGATTCGCTGTATCTTTTCGCAGAATCCTCATAACATGTAATGGATGAACTTTCAGGTTTATTGATATTGTACAGTCGTTGACTTTTCAATACAAAATACAACATAATTTAAAAAAATGTAAAATATGAATTTTGTATAGGTACCAATGACCAATTAATTGGAATCAAATTAAAATGTTGTTCAGAATGAGATACTGTTTGCTGAAAAGTAATAACTTATTTATTATATGCGAGATATATAAAGTGAAATGTAGAACATATTTATTTATATATTCCATATACTTGTTTTTAATGTTGCGCTACTAAAATTTTACCATATTTGAATAAACAGTTGTTTTATTTAAAATATTTACAAAATAAATCTTAATTAACGCTTGATTTAGTAACCAAATATTAACTTAAATTTAATTAATTGTTTCATGAAAAACTTTAGCATAGACTTTAAATAGGCTTAATATTTACTTAGAATTGAGCATCCAAAATCTAAAAATGAGAAAGCATTAGCTCCTCAAATTAATATTTGTTTTATTACACAAAACAATAAGATGGTTTTTGATAAATATTTTATAAACTTATTAAATATTTATTGAAATATAATACATATCATTTATCTAAAATAATAAAAATTGGCTTAAAATTGATTTTATATTGATTTCATCTTATGTATATTAAATATCAAATTGAGTAAAATGTTACGGCACACATGCAGGTAGTTACACTGAAAAAAATTTATTATTTGCAAGAAAATTGATTTCTATAAATTTAATTTTCTTAATTCAATATATTAGGTAGATACATTTTTCTGAATTTAAAATATTTTCTCAAATCTACCTAATACTTTTTTGAATTAAGGAAACTAAATGTATAGAAATCAATTTTTTTGCAAATAATAAATTTTTTTCAGTGTAGGTGATGTACCCGCGCTGTCACACACACCAAGAGTGGCGGGCGCTATGCAATAGTCTCCAAAGCACTGCGACGCGTACATGCAGAACTTTCTACACTGAGAAAAAAAATATTTTGATCCAAAAAAATATTACTTTATTCAAGATAATTATTTATTTGGTGGGTACCAATGGCATATTTACTTAAATTAAATGCATACATTTTCTTAATTTAAGTACTTACTTAAATAAATTAAGTGAATATTTATATACGACAAAACTAACATTAACTTTAATGAAAGAAATATTTTCTTCATCCTGGAAACGATATACAAATTGTTAATAAATATTTTTTTTAGATAAAAAAACTATAAACAGGAAGTGAGAAAATTTCTCTTATTACAAATAATGGACAATTTCTAAGAACAAAATAATTAATAAAATAAAATAAATATTTCTTTAAGATCGAGGATGATATTCAAAGTTGAAGTAAATATTTTATTGAATTAAGAAAATCATGAACAGGAGATTAAAAAAATTCTCTTATTAGAAAGAAATGCACAATTTTGAAAAACAAAATAATTAATAAAATAAAATAAATATTTCTTTAAGATCAAGAATGATATTTATAGTAGAAGCAAATATTTTATTGAATCAAGAAAATCATAAACAGAAGATTAGGAAATATCTTTTATTAGAAATAAATGCATAATTTCGAAAAACAAAATAATTAATAACATAAAATAAATATTTCTTTAAGATCAAGAATGATATTCATAATTGAAGCAAATATTTTATTGCATCAAGAAAATCCTAAACAGAAGATTAGGAAATATCTTTTATTAGAAAGAAATGCACAATTTCGAAAAACAAAATCATTATTAGAACTAAATAAATATTGTTTTTAGATCAGGGATGATATTCATAGCTGAAGTAAATATTTTATTGAGTAAAATGAATATGACAGAAAATCAAAAACATTTCTATTCCAAAGTAAAAATAAAATTTTTCTTTTAAAAAATTATTTATTTTAATAAATAAAATATTTCGTTTAATTAAAAAATACTATTTATGATTGTAGTAATAATTTATTTCACAAATAGAATTTTTATTTTATTTTAACTAATCATTTATTTGAATACATATTTATTTTATTAAAAATAAATCAAAAGTTTGCTTCAGAGAAATATTTTGCTGAATCCGAAAGAGCTGTTCGCAAATTAAGTAAGGATTATATCACCCCAAAAAATCCTTACTTAATTTGCGAACAGCTTCTTTGAATTCAGCAAAATATTTCTCTAAAGCAGTTTTGATTTATTTTTAATAAAATAAATATATATTCAAATAAATAATTAATTAAAATAAAATAAAAATTCTATTTGTGAAATAAATGTATATATATATATATATATATATATATATATATATATGTATATTTCAAATTGTTAAACAAATATATATATTTAAAAACTAAATGTATATATATATATATATATATATATATATGTGGTGTATGTGTGTATATTATATGCAAGCACGCACGTTTGAAAATATATTTAAATATATATTTGTTCAATAATTTTAAAATATTTTCTCTAATGGTTTATAGTTATTAAATTAAAACATTGTTGTCAAATACAAAAATATTTATGTATATTTCATATGCAGTTAACATACATATTACATTTTTAGTTCATATTATTATACATATATTTACTGAATAAAAAACAAAACCAATTATTTTTTTCAAACAATTAATAAAAGTTAATATTACTTTTTTTCTATATGTGATGTATTACTACTCTGGGAAAAATAAAGACGGAAATAACCCACTTTGGGGCCCACAATTATGCATAACTAAAAATCGTAATTAACCAAAATATTAATTAGGGTTACGATATCTAAATAATTTGATTATCTAAAATCGTGGATCCGTGGGTTATATTTTTCTCAGAGTACAAAATATATATATATACATACAGTGTGTACCAATTTTAGAAAAAAATGTTTCTGACAAAAGTTGTAGGGCTTAAAAATGTCTATTTTTTATAGTCTTATCAGTTTGACCATAGGTGGCAAACTGGCAATGCCAAGGTTACGTGAAGGTCACCTTGAATTTTTAAAATGGAAACCCCTACTTTTTATTGCATACTCTTGTAGCTTATCTCGAGAGCTTTCCAAAACACTATAATAAAATGTTTTTCCATTAAGTATATTTTGAGTTATGAGGCCTAAAAGTAACAGTACCGCCAGCATTAGCACTACCCAAGGTGTACCATATAGAGGTTGCACAGTCAGATTTACTTCTTTTGTGTGTGCGTGTGCGTGTGTGTGTGTGTGTGTGCCACAGCAGAGATAAGGACCCCACGGTTTGTCACTCCCGTAGTATTTAACGACTCCAAACCCTCTCTGCTATGCGTGTGTGTGTATGTGTGTGGTGTGTGGTGTAGGTATGTGTGTAGGTGTGTACGAGTATGGAGGTATGTGGTTTAGTTGAGTAAGTGTTTAAATTGACCTCCGTCTGCTGCTTGACAATGGCCTAGCCATAGATAAAAATTATTTAAAACATTTTGTCTCATTTCTGCCGAGATAAGATCGACTTGGTGTAGTGCTAATGCCAGCGGTACTGTAACTTTCAGGCCTCATAACTCAAAATGTACTTAATGGGAAAATATTTTATTATAGTGTTTTGAAAAGCTTTCGAGGTAAGCTACAAGAGTATGCAATAAAAAGTAGGGGTTTTTATTTAACAAATTCAAGATAACCTTCACGTAACCTTGGCCACCTATGGTCAAACTGATAAGATTAGAAAATAGATATTTTTAAGCCCTACAACTTTTGTCAGAAACATTTTTTCCTAAAATGCATAGTTTATGAAATATTTGACCATTTCCCGACTTTTAGTACACACTGTATATCTCACATATTATATTATTGCAACATTATATTGCATCTAAATTTAACACATTTTCTTATGAGGCAAACAAAAGCATATTACATTTTTTAAATGTAAAATATGAATTTTTTATAACATAAAAACGCCCAAATATTTTAAAAATTTGTTGGAATATAACTTCTATTATCCGCCATAACATGAATATAGTAGACAAAACAATCAGGAAGATTTTTCTGAGATATGAAACCTAAATCTTGCGTTTCTTTTATCTCAAACACATTAAGATGACGGCAATAATGTAAAGTTATTATTTTGGTAAATACAAAAAACAAAATCTTTGTTGGACTTATAATAATATGTTTCAATTTTCCAAATACAGGGTTAATATTGCTAATATTTATGCATAGTACTGAATTAGTATCATATTTGATCTTATTTATTATAATCCAACTTACAGAATCGTAGTCTTTAAAGTCATCAGAAGGCAAAAGATTCTTAAAGTATTTGTAGCTGTCTATTAAATGCAATTTCGAAATAACGTTTCCCATAGATACGTGATCTGTAAAACCTTTATTACAAAAAAATCTGTAACAGAGCTGCAATTGATGTCGTACAGCAAGTGTAAATGAGGGATTTACTCGTGACTTACAAATTGTACTATTTTCTTTTATTTGTTTGTGTTTTCCCTCAAATCGGGTACATGTCATTATTTTTAAAGGCCCATATGTCCGCATAATTCTTGGATAATGCAATAAGTTATGATGCTTAATTTTTAATGAATTAGGAAATATTTTAATATATAAAGAAAGATATTCAGAAATAAGCACTTCTAACAAGTCAATATTTTCCATATTTAGAGCATGTAAAAATACAATACATACAATTTGTCTCAAAAGTAAATATAAATCCCAGATTTAGTTATTGACAGAAACAAGATCTCCAATAAATAAATTCAAATTTAGAACAAGATTTTTCATTTCTGAAGCTGATATAATTATATGCTCTTTTTGTATAGAATCTAACAGTATTGGAGGAACAACATTTTCACCAAAGGAAGTTTTATTGAAAAATCGGATTTTTTCATGGAAAACTTGTAATGTAAAAAATTTATTTGTATTAATTAAATTATTCAAAATCTTTCCAATATCATATCGACAAATTCCCTCTAACAGATCATGCATTGGATCAACAGAAAAATTTTCTGTTACGTGAAAACTTGGAATAGTATTAAAAACACAGTTTTCTTTAATACCGAACATATTTTGTTCACAGTGAGTTGTATAATTTTGTTTTGTTCTTATAATATTAACATCTTCTCGCACCTGCTTTTGAATTTCTGTTTTGGAAACCAAACAAATTCTGCAACAGTGTGTTGAATTAAAACTTTTTGAAAATCCTAGTATAGTATTTAAACCCAAATTATCTCCTGCTATACAACTCAATGTAAAAAATATTGTTTTTTCTTCTCCATTTACAGTAATCTGTATACCGTTCTTTTCTAAATCTGTTATCATATCAATTATGTGATTAAATATTATCTTATTTCCCAAATACTTGTGATCAACATAATTATGAAGTTGAATTAAGAAAATATTTTCTAATCTGCTTGCATACTCATCAGGTAGGCATGGAATTGAACAATAGACTGCACCTAATTTATTTATACCTCTATGTGACCCAAGAGGATTATTTATTTCGATATCATCGAAAAACAGAACTAATGGTAAAATAATTTTATCTTCAGCAAATTTTTCAATAGACTGCCAAAATGTACTTTGAATAATTGAAATAACAATAGCATTGTCTTTTTTACACTGTTCAATATATGCAGTTATTGTGGAAAAGACGTTCGGAATTTCTAGAAATTTTTTTAAAACTTCTTTTATAGGCACAATAGTTATTTTTCTATGATATATTTTACATTTTTTACTTTTATCAATTTGGTCAAATGTTAAAGACGAATGTATTTTTTTACTTGACGGCATTATCAAGCATTTTATATTTTGTAAGTATTGAAATGTTACATATTTAGTTTTAAAATTTTCAAACGCATTTTCTATTATCTGCAATATATTACATAAACCGTCTATGTTTTCATATTTTGTTCTTAAAAATTGAAAGCAAATGCTATTATAAAATGAAGAACAATTTCTAATAATTTCGTGAATCATATTACGATTTAAAGTACCATAAGCATACAATTTCATTACAAGATAAGTAGCAGATTCATTAATCTTTTTCTTAAAATCTGTTATATTCATATCATTATTTGTGTTGCAAGTAGTTGAGATTATTTCAATAATATTATTACACTTTTCATGAAAAATGTTTGCATCATTTACAGCATCATTTACAGCGTACTTTACATTTGTTCTCTGCATACAACTTTTTTTACAAACATTTTGCGAATAATTACTTATATGTTTGGATAAAATATGTCGTTTTAAAGAATATATATTATTATATACTTGAGAGAGCATTTTTCGAAATTGCATTTAACTTCGGAATATAAATGAGACTTATGATTCAATTTAATGTGTAGCATTAAATAATTCACAGATAAAAAAGAACGAGAACAAAACATGCACTGAAGCATTTTAGATTTTCTCAAGTTAGACCTAAATAAAAAATAAGTAGAAGTTATATTCCAACCTGAATTTACTCCAATGACTGTATGTCCTTACTTGTAGATGGCTCGACTTCGTTTTCAAGCTTATTAATAATATGTTGTATATGTGGAATAACATAATCCCATTTAGTAGTAAATGTATAGATACATTTTTGTATTATTATCCATAAATGTTCACTTGCTGCAGGGTAATTGAGTTGAAGAACATGAAACGCCTTGAAACAAACGTCGATAGCTTCCACAGTCGAAGAAGTATCGTACAGAACATCATCAATGCAGACATATGAATTCTGGATATTTTTTAACGATGGTCCTACAACGATTATATACGGTTGAATCGTCGTATTCAGTTCTTTACATTTTTGTGTTGTTTCTTCTCTTATTCTTGTGACATCACCAGCAATCTGAAAATAAATAAATAATTATTGCTATAAAAAACAGATATAAAATAAGAATTTATTGTTTTTACTTATGCTTGTTTGGATTTTTCATGTAATATTTCTCAAATGTAAAACACATCAAAGTATAAGAAGAAAATAAAAATCAAAAAGACAAAATATTTAAATTGTATTACAATATATGATAAAAGTTCAGCTTTAACGTACACTCACAAACAGATTGATTGAAAGTTTTCTTTCAACTACATCTTGAATTAATCAAAATTGCAAAACTACATCGTAATTTTCATTTTCTTTGAATGTAATTGGAAGAAAACTATTTCATCCAATCTGTTCACATGTATATCCTTGAATGATGTTAACTTTGACATACACTGTCAGCATTTTGAGCAATGTGAAAAAGGTTTTAGTCGTTGCGCTCTCTATTAAAAACTTAATAGCAAGTAAATGGTCAGGTATTTAGTGTTTCTCAGTAAATAAGAAAAAAACGGAGCATTCTATGTATAAAAATCAACATCATTAGCAAAGAATATGTTAAGTTGAACATTTCGCTAGCGAAAGAAATAAAAGATAAAAAACAATTAATAAAATAATGCTAACCACTGCATGTTTTATCATGCTATCTTTTGCATTCCATATGGATGGCTTCCAAAATTTTTTATTACAACGCATTATTTTCTTAGGAGGAATCAGGTGTGGTAATATCATTATTTGTAAAGCTACCTTTGCATCTAAGACAATAAAAAATAAAATATATTAAAAATTATTGTACATAGTAAAAAAATTAGGTAATAAATATTAGATAATATTTTGCCTTTGCCTTTTTCGCAACAATATTGACCCTGACATATCTTAAAGAAGAAAATAACTTGGAGTAAATTACAAAAAAATTAGCAGCTACTCATTATCTATTAAAACATTATGTTAATAGTCTAAAAGTTTATCTGGCACTTTCTTGGATTAGTATTTTTAGATAGGTAAAAATGTTCATTACTATAATATGTTACTTTAATCACTCCACTAAAATTTTTTAAGATAACAAAAAGTAATGAATAATTATATTAGAGGATTTTCAACTTTAACGCAAAACAAAATAAGAATACACTTTGCATTGAAGTCAAAAACCAATGTAAAACTGTTCATTTACAACCCGTGTTATGCATAAAAATTAATTAAATAAACTTTATCATATCCATATTATTCGATATTCGGAAAACTACTTTATTTTGTATACGTATTACAAAAATTTTAAACTATTTATAGATAATGGTTACAATTTTTTATGTTATTTAGTTGTACAATATATGTCACAATTAAGATTATTGCAGATATGCAAATTTTACCAAATTTTTTATAAAAAAAAATTATCTTAATATTTTCATTTTACTTAAATACATACTTTAAGGAGACAGAAAATATTAATAACAAAAACTATTTACCATTATTAACATCCTTATCATGTAATGTTTCAATTAAAGCATTTGCATTATCATCCTTGTGAGTTAATGTTACCCAACTTTGAATTTGTTGGAAAAACTTCTCCCATTTATCCATTGTTAATGTTTTCGTTGATAAATCCATACATTTAAAATCTTCAATTATTAAAGAGTGGCCATTTGGATGCTTCAATATAGGCCACTCTATAAAGATGTCAACTAAAGTTCTTTCTTTGGACCTTTCAATATTTGCACGACGAACGTTAAATGTTTTACACCAGTGCTGAACTACAAGTTCCCATGGTACTTGATTCTTCTTTAACCATTCAATACTAATTTCTATCTCAGGGTCAGTCTCATCTTTAAAAAACAAATAAATTATATAAAAATTAATATGCTAAATAACTTGAATATAATTTCATTTTAATGTTATACTCAATTGTCTATTATAAATAATTTTTTGGTATATCTTACCATTTATATCAGAGTGTACAGAAGCAGCTTCTGTTATTACATTTTCTAATTTTTTATTAGCAAATGAACGATTTCTCCACATACTGATTATTTTACCACGGGCTGGTATAGATTTTTTTAAAACTGAATCTTTTTTTTTTATGGGCGAAATGTAATAAGTACTTGATACTTCTGATGGAAATTCTGCAGCAATCATATTTGCAATATGTTTTGCACTTTTATTTTCTAAACTATAAAATAAAATAAACCATTTTATTTTAAAATTATCTCCTCTTTTTTTCTCTTTCTCGCTTTTTCTCTATTTTAAATAATCTTATATTTACATTAAAAAAAAATATTTAGATCCAAGAAAATATTTATTTACATAGTACCAAAGGCTTATTTACTTAATATAATCACATATTTATTTAGAATTAGATATCTTTACTTAAATTAAGTAAAAATATCTAATTCTAAATAAATATGTCATTATATTAAGTAAATAAGCTATTGGTATTATGTAAATAAATATTTTCTTGAATCTAAAAATTTTTTGTCAGTGTATTTACATAAAAATAATCTTATATTTATTTACATAAAAATTAGTATAGAATAAAAATTAGTACCGTTCATGACAATTTTCAAAATCTGTGAGAATCATATTACATATCATATTTCGAGTTTTATCTGTTAATTCTTTTTGTCTTGCATAAGCTTTTAATATACGTTGACCTTGTGCACATTCTTGAAGAATATCATGTACTGTTCTCGAATGTGTTTCATACAACTGTTTTGGATTAGTATTTTCTTTGAGTTCAGATCCAACTGAACTATCATCACTTACTTCGCTTGATGTATAATCTATTTTCTATAAAATATGTTCAATAGTTTGTTAGGCTTCTAAGAACTTATTTATTTGGAATTAAATTATTTTTCTCAGTTTCTCTATAAAAATATAGCTGATAGATAAAAAAATAAACACACTTTTTTTACGTATTGGCGAATTACTTTTACTGTTATCTTCTATGGAACGTAAAGGATTTTGTTGATAATTTTTTTTCCAGTGAGATAAAAAAATTGCTCGTGGACCAATGCTCGGAATTAATTCTGATATCATATCTTCTGATAAATGTTTTAAGATATCTATAGTAATTTTATTTTTTGCAAACAATATATAATTGTCTATGGATTTGTATATGATCAATGCATTATTACTTTAATAAGTATTATTAAATAAGATTACATTAAAAGAAAGAATTGTTACCCATATAGAAAATATTCTTTTTCTTTTAAAAATAGAATGCAAAAGAAATGATTAGTATTTAAATATATTACTTACTTTCAAATATTTCTATAAAATCTTCTAATTTTAAACGTGTTAAAAGATTTTTTATTTCATCCTCCATAGTCAATTGAGTTCAACTCCTTATCTATCATATAAAAATCATTATTCTATTATTTCTTCTGCTGAGAGAAAGAAGATTGATTGATTGATTGATTGATTTAGTTTATTATGCCCAAGCCGAGGCTAAAGGGCAAAGATACAATTAACAAAAGACTTAGAATGTAACATAATAGTAGCCGAGTAGTAGAAAGAAAAGAAGTTGCAAATATGTTGCATACTAATGTAAAACTTAAAACTAAAATATAAACTATAAGAAAGCAAGAACCATGATCCGCGACTTAACCTAAACTAACGCAAGAAACAATATATATATATGACGTAGCAGACTAGAAGTCTGACTAGACGACGGTAACATTGCAAAAGCAAGAACAATAATCCGCAACTTAACCTAAACTAAAGCAAAAAGCCCATGGTATGGGCAGATAACTTAACTTAGTCAATATATATATAACGCAGCAGACTAGAAGTCCGACCAGACGACGGTAATATTGCACAAAGTGATTAACACAAGATGGCTAAGAGTATCAAATAGATTCTGATGCAAGTAAAAACAAGCGGAGAAGGTCTTTAAAGGATGAAAAAGTGTCTGCTGATGTTATGTTGCTAGGAAGAGTATGCCAAAAACGTATTGACGAAAGGCGAAAGGAGTGCATGTACATAGTAGTTCTGCAAGACGGAATATGAAAAGATTGTGATGAGGTAACAAGGCGATCAGATCTTCTCAGAGATGGGTCAAGAAGGGTAAAGAGCTCGCTCAGGTATGATGGAGAATGTAGAAAAAGAATGCGATACATCTGACAACCGAGAAAATATAACCTTCTATTTTCCACCGAAAGCCATCTCAATCGACGTCTATATGGCGTAATATGCTCATCTCGCCTTAGGTCGAAAATAAATCTAATACAGCAGTTTATTAGTCTCTGCAGTTTGGTGTTCAACTCACTACTTAAGCCGTGGTATACAAGACAACAATAATCTATATGAGGCATAATCAAGGTCATCACTAATTTAGTTCTCAATTCGGTGGAAAGTGAATTTCTGTTGAACTTTAGCTTATGCAGTGCATAATGGACCCTTTGCGAGACATTCAAAACATGTTTCCTCCAAGAAAGAGTAGACGTAAATACAACGCCCAAGTTCCTCACTTCACTCACAAAAGGAAGAGGGACTTGGTTTACAATAATAAGCGGTAAAAGACTACAATCGATATCCTTAACATAAGCTTGACTGCCATAAATAAGCACCTTGGATTTGGCAGGATTAAGTTTTAGGCCGTTAGACTCTGCATAATCAAAAATAGCATTCGCATCCCTAGAAATTAACTCTAAACCATGACGAATGTCGGCCGGTAAGCACGAGAGATAAATTTGAATATCGTCAGCAAACATCATGTGATGTGCATACAACAAGACGCGACCAATATCGTTGACAAATAGAGAGAATAAAAGTGGGCCAAGCACGGAGCCCTGAGGGACACCGGAGGACGTAGATAGCCAATCAGAGAAGTGACCAGCATCATCGACTACGGCCTGAGAACGACCAGTTAAGTAAGAAAATATCCAAGTAAGGACGGCGTCCGAGAAACCAATCTCCTTAAGCTTGATGAGCAAGCGCAGATGTGGAACCGTGTCAAATGCCTTACTAAAATCGAAGAGGATCATGATTGTGATAAGTCTATTATCAATCCCCTCAGTAATATCGTCGCAGACACGTAGAAGTGCAGACTGAGTGTTGTGACCCGGTCGATATGCAGACTGTCTAGGATTTAAGATACCGTGTTCAGTTAAGTAGTCAGTAATTTGTGAGGCGACAATCCTCTCAAGTATCTTAGAGAGTTCCGGCAGATTGGCTATCGGTCTCGTGTCAGACGGGGATAGTGGAATACGAATCTTCGAGAGAGGGCGAATAAGCGCTCGCTTCCACTGAGACGGAAATACAGATGTTTCTAATGAGCGGTTAAATAGAGCGGTGAGATACGTTGAAATCGTAGGCCAAGCAATGCGCAAAATATAAAGCGGAATTCCATCAGAACCAGACGCGTAAGAGTGAAGTGGTCCAACAGAAATGAGCTTAACAATCATGCCAGGCGTTATGCCGGAGAAAACAAACTCTGGGCGCTGAGATGGACGAGCAATTGGGGCAATGGCGGAAATAAAATCAGCATACAAGCAAGGCGACTGAGCGTTAGAAACTGAAACGTAAAATGAATTTAGTTGATCAGGTGTAAAAAAACGTAAAGGAGAAACTAAGGATGATTTAACAAGACCCAAACGAGCCAGTTCTCTCCACAGTTTACCAGGATCCGTGATGTTTTTAAGAGAATTGAATTGAAACGCACTTTTGGCACGCTTTATATCAATATTAAGCCGATTACGAAAAAGTCTATAAGTGGCGTAGCCAAGCAAACTATTAGAGCGCTTTGCCTGCTTGTATAGCTGATTACGCGTACAAAGCCTGGTTTTAAGTTCGACCGTGAGCCACCGTGCAGGGGGCTTCCTGATAACAAATGCCCGCTCAGGAGCAAAAACATCAAGTGACCCAAGCAAAGTATCAGACAGCACCGCGCAGAGTTCGTCAACACCAGAACCACTCGGCCGGTCAACAAGCCCAACACAACTACCATCCGTAATCTCTCGAATGCACTCCAGAAAATCAGCACTCACAGTGATAGCCTGAAGATGGTCACGAAACTCGTCACAGTCGATGGCTCTATAACAGCGCCTTAAAATATTACGCTCAATCGGTAAGAACATACCAAGTGAAAGCGACAGCTCAATGAGATCGTGACCAGCTATGAACGGGCACTCGGATTTAGCAAACGTCAAGATCTTTTCACTGTCATCTACCGCGAGAACATCCAGCCACGAGTCAGAAGTTGCGGTGTGATGTGTAGCATCGGAGTGTACAATAAACATTGAAATGCCCGACATAAGTTCACGTAAATAATTCGCTTCGAAACTCATCGAGAGGAGGTCACAGTTAAAGTCGCCGCCAATGATAATGTTTTTATATAGATGCGATACACTCGTAAGTGTATCAACGAATTTGTGTAAAAGAAGACCTTTAGGTCTTCTGTAGACAGACGCGAATAAAACTGTCTCATTAGTAGGTGCACGGATTTCGATAATGAGATATTCTGGAGAGTTAATGTCAACACCCGTAGAAGCAGCTATAACTCTGACCTTCAACGAATTGTGGACAAAGCAGGCGACTCCTCCGCCTCGCCTGCTCAAACGATCATTTCGGATTAAAAAATAGCCATCTAAAGCCACTAAAGCATCGGAAACGTCCGAATGCAGCCATGTTTCAGATACCGAAATGACATGAAATGGATTAGCAGCAAAATGAACTCTAATTAAATCTATATGTCCCCGAAGGGAATTAGCATTAAATTGAGCTACACGAAAATGAGCAGACGAGACAGATGTACAATGTGTGTTGGTTGACAACGGTTGGTCGGACAATACCTGGTCGGAACGTGCACGTCAAACGAGTTTCTCAAGATCGGCCTCAGAATTAACCTGAATAACTGGCTCACCATCAGAGTGTCTGACACGAATGCAGCTATCTTTTACCCAGATATATCTGTAAGACTTTTCTCTGACAACTCGCTTAGCTCGCTGCAGCAAATCATATCTGTCCTTGGGCAGAAACTCGTTCACATGCACATTCCGATCAGAGCCATTATCGCAAACATCTTTTTGCATTAGCGTACGTCGTGCTCGCTTCCTGGAGACAACCGTATTGCGTACCGCACCGGAGGCTAAAGTGACAATGTAAGACTTAGTCAAAGAGACCGGTGAGGTACGGTCACGAGCCGCCACCGGCTGAGGCTTACGTACAACCGGTCGAATGTCAAGAATGTGACACGACAGCTCGGGGACATCGAGAGTCGAGAACACGTTCCGAACACATGCCGAAGGAGTGATTGGCATTTCGGCAGGTAACCCAGAAATGATGAGCATATTCTCACAAGACTGAGACCGCGGAACAGCATGAGAATCGCTCCGATCCCCCCTCAACTCGCGCACCTCACTCGTGAGAGCAGCACACTGTCGCTCCAGCTCAGCAATACGCCGACTGTTCCGATCCACATTCTCCGCAATGCAGCTCAGTCGATTCAGTTTGTCGCTTATTTCGCCATTCGTACGCCGCTGGTCCTCCACAAAAACGTTTAATCCACTATTCGTACGCCGCTGGTCTTCCATAAAAGCAGAGAACCTTGCCTCAGACGCTTTCATCTGCTCAATCAAATTACGCAGAAGCTCATTGGTCGTATCATCGATCCGTGATAGCAGCTGAGTGCTCGCGGGGGCAGACATGTTTGCGAAGTCGAATGACATCTCGGTACACTCCACGCCCGGTGTAGGAGGAGCAGCAGATGAAGCACTCGCCATTCCAGGTGTAGGAGGAACAGCAGAAGAAGCAGCCAACGGCTTACGCGGCTCAACACTTTCCACTCCCAGCGTCAGAGGCAACGAAGAAACCAACGCTTTACAACACTGGGCCGCACTCTTGCTCGCAGAATACAACTTAACACATTTTGGATGGAAAACGTTTCTGCACTCGCACTCGATGATAGTAGTCGCGATCGCCTTCCGGCACTTAGTGCACGCACGCAGCATAATCGATCAGTTTTTCAGCAAGGAGTAGAACCAGAGCAGTACCACGTTCAGTGGGTAACGGTTGATGGTGAGTCACAAAGCCCACAGATGGCTCCACATGCACGAATCTGATGGTAACTCATGCAAGAGAAGAGAAAGCAAGAGCATGCGCAGCAAAAGTCAACGACAGTTCCAAGACCAGGAAAAAGCGAGGTTAGAATCCAAAAAGATTTGAAATCCAAGAAAACTGGAACTACAGTCGCAAGAGAAGAAGGATGAAACATCAATCTTGTCAAGCAACAAAAGGCCTGCTTAAACGAAACAGATTTTTTTTCACGCTTCTCTCGCTGAGCACTCTCGTAGGCACGTCAGCGTGGTGTCAGGCATAAAAGTCAGTAATGCGCGAGTAGGAGGCGAGCCACATCTGGCCTTAAAGAATCTCTCGTCGTCGAAGTAAAGTGTAAAGTAGATATGGTATATCGCCCTGCTGGACGGCCGCTTTCTAGCGTGAAAATCCTCCGCTCGGAAGAGCCGAGTTTCGAGACAGACGGATCGCCCTTCCTTCCTGTCCTGGGGAGCAACCCGATAATGTCGTGTCGCGATACAAGGGTCCGCGTTGCCGATCACAGATTACTAATAAATGTTGCCGATGGTGCCGATCGATGGAGTGGGAGAGAGAGAGAGAGAGAGAGAGAGAGAGAGAGAGAGAGAGAGAGAGAGAGAGAGAGAGAGAGAGAGAGAGAGCGAGAGAGAGAGCGAGAGAGAGAAGCCGCTAACCACATCATAGCCCCATAATAAACAGAAAAACGATTTGTCCCGGCTCGCGCGAGTGAAGAATTTTACACACACAATAGAAAAACCATGTACACTCGCCGAATTCTTCTATTGTTTGGATAGAACAGCACAACATTCGCTCGAGCCGGGTCAAGACTGAGCAAAACATTTTTTTGTTTCGAGCCTTTTGTCTTTTTTTGTAATATCACTGCCCTTGCCATAGCAAACATACATGCGTATTACTGGTTGTTATATCAGGATTACAAAACATTTTTTATATTTATAACTAATTATTATAATTAACCCTATTTTCTCCAACGTTTTTTCTGGCACATTAGTCCTCCAACCATGCACTTTCGAGTCCCACGCGTTTTTCAAAATGTTAATAGCTTTCACACAACACTGACGTAATGTTCCAACCATGCACTTTCGTGTCCCACCGAAATTTTGAAAATTCGTGGGACACGAAAGGGCATGGTTGGAGGAAATAGGGTTAATTCTAGCGTTTTGATTGCAATATTAAGCCCCTTGCACAATAGGCGATAGCGATAGCGATAGCGATAGCGACAAAGTTGCCGACAAAGGTATAGCTTTGTCGGCAACTTTATCGCTGTTGCTATCGCTATCGCTATTGCCTATTGTGCAAGGGGCTTTAATGTATAATATATAATATGTGTGCGAACATACCTGTGAATTGAATGATAGACGCACGATGGAAGTCTCGAAAAATCACAAAACTGCCGCTCAACGTCGTCGCTGAAGTGTCCAACGGCGACGATCGGCAGAAATCGACGTCGGAGTGCGGTGGTGCTGAAAGCTCGTTTGAGTTTCCGCAGAGACGGAAGCTAGGGGGTTTACAGTTGATGTCGAAGCTGAGTCTGCTGGCCGACGAGCAAACCAGCGACTTCTGCAGTCGCGAGACCACGCCGGGCAAATTCCGCGATTTACTTGGATAATCTAAGATATAATATCTGACTATTAATACCGCCTATACATAACTAAGTTTTAAGGATACCACGTTTTCATGCATATTACGTCGGTACACATGGGAACGTGGTATCATTAAAATCGATGCATAACTTCTATATAGGTTATTTCGAATTGATTCTAGCGCACATTTCGATTGCAATATTAATGTATAGTATATAATATGTGTGCAAACGTACCTGTGAATTAAAAGAAAGACACCACGATGAAACTACTCGAAAATTCACAAAGTATGCAATGCTGCCTTCCCGCTTTCGTGCACTCGTAACCGCGAAATGGCGCGAAGTACCGCGAAATGGCGCGAAGTATCGTGACGTAGATATGGCTCTGGCCCACAGGACGCGGCGACGCGACACGGCAACGCGATGCGGCAACGCGGTAACCAATCACCATCTGCCTTTCCGTACTACTTTCGGAAGTAGAATGATTGATTGGTTACCGCGGCGACGTCGACGTCCTGTGGGCCAGAGCCAATAACCGTACCGACCGACCAACGCATGTTTGCTCGCAGCGATCTGGCGGTAGAATCAAACTATAGAAGGTTGCGTCCTATGGCATAAGTTTCTCGCGTAACACGTAATCAGTCAAAAGCATTTATTCTCCTAGAGAGGTATTCATAGTCAGATCTTATATATAATATGACTAGAAATACCGGCCTAGAATTTATTAAACGAAATTAAAAGAAATATTAAACGTCGCAGTTTATTGGTTACACACTGTTCAGACAAATATGCACATGTGATAGGACTCCACGCTAGAAAGAAAAAAATATTTTATTACAAAAGCTTTTATTAAATTTTCCTTTATTAAACAAAATTATCATGTGATGGTTTTTTATTACTTATAACTTATTTATTTGGATTAAAAAATACTTTTTTTGCAACAGTAGAGTTTAATTACTTGAGGTATATATTTTGTTAAAATAAAAAAATGTGTTTTAAAGTAGTACACTAGAAAAAAATATTTATATCCGAATAAATAAATTCTTAGAAGCTATCTAATGAATAATTATCTTAAATATAGTAAAATTTTCTCAATGAGCAAGAAATACTTTGGTCAAAAAAATTTTACTTTATTCAATAAAATGATTCCATAGGTAGCTCTTACGAACTTATTTATTTTGATTTAAATATTTTTCTTTCAGTGTATACATTTTAAACATTACATTATTTCTTAAAAAAAAATTACAAAATAGAAAAATTATTTTCTTATTTAAGAATAAATGTTTACTTATAACAAGATATAAATATCAAAAAGTATATAATTTTAAACTAAAATTTTTTTTTATTCTAAGAAGTATTTATTAACAATAATATGTAATCTTTATAATAAAGAAAATTAGATTTTTTATTTTAAAAAGATAATTTACTTTATTTAATAAATAACATTCTATATCTCATAAAATTATTACTTGAATGTAGAAAATCTAATAATTTGAAATAAAATATACTTATTATTAGTGTAAAACATGTACATAAAACTGTGTCTCCTATGGATTGACAGTGTGTCTCTGTGCGAGAGAGAAAAGGAACAGAGTCCCATTTGTCTGCAATATGCATGCGCCGGTATCGTACATTTTTATTTAAATTGAATGAATATTTACTTCAATAAAAAACATAATTTAAGTAAACATATTTATTTTGGTTTAAAAAAATATTTCCTTGGTAGAAGCCATCTAAGAAGCAATTTTCTTCAAGAAAGTAAAATTTCGTCATTAAGAAAAGGAAACGTTATAACCCACAAAAGTCATACTTTATTCAAGAAAATGATTTATTACATGGCTCTTAAGAAATTATTTCATTGGATTTAAATATTTATTTTCTTGGCGTATAGATTTTAAATATTACACTCTTTCTTAAAAAAATGTTACTACATAGAAAAAAATTATTTTCTTGTTTAAGAATAAATGTTTACTTATAACAAGATATGAGTGTCAAAGAGCATATAAATTTCAACTAAAAAAATTGTTATTTTGATTCTGATATCGTACATTTTTATTTAAATTGAATGAATATTTACTTAAATAAAAAACATAATTTAATAACATATTTATTTAGTTTAAAAAAATATTTCCTTGGTAGGAGCCACCTACAAAGTAATTTTCTTCAAGAAAGTAAAATTTTGTCATTAAGAAAAGGAAACGTTATAACCCACAAAAGTCATACTTTATTCAAGAAAATGATTTATTACATAGCTCTTAAGAAATTATTTTATTGGATTTAAATATTTATATACAATATAATTGGCCATGAGAGTCAAACGCGGTACTTAGTGCGTATTTTTAATCAAACTGATTAAATTATATTCCGTAAGTTTCCAACATATTATAACTGCGCGCCGATTATTTGTCGGACTTTAAACACAGCTATCATTGGAACATTAAAAATTCCCTGTCCCTTCCCTAATTAAATCGATATCGATTTAATATTAAAATCACTGTAAAAACTTATTGCGAAAAATATTACCCCAGCCAGGGTTCGAACCTGGAATCTCCCGCATTCCGTTCGGGTGTCTTAACCAATTCGACTACCGGGGCATGTGGTAATATTTATCGCAATAACCAGATAATAATAATTTGAACGTCTTTCTCAGGCGACGTGAATAAACAATAAATTCTTAAGGACTCTCGAAAATTCAAATACAATATAATTGGCCATGAGAGTCAAACGCGGTACTTAGTGCGTATTTTTAATCAAACTGATTAAATTATATTCCGTAAGTTTCCAACATATTATAACTGCGCGCCGATTATTTGTCGGACTTTAAACACAGCTATCATTGGAACATTAAAAATTCCCTGTCCCTTCCCTAATTAAATCGATATCGATTTAATATTAAAATCACTGTAAAAACTTATTGCGAAAAATATTACCCCAGCCAGGGTTCGAACCTGGAATCTCCCGCATTCCGTTCGGGTGTCTTAACCAATTCGACTACCGGGGCATGTGGTAATATTTATCGCAATAACCAGATAATAATAATTTGAACGTCTTTCTCAGGCGACGTGAATAAACAATAAATTCTTAAGGACTCTCGAAAATTCAAATACAATATAATTGGCCATGAGAGTCAAACGCGGTACTTAGTGCGTATTTTTAATCAAACTGATTAAATTATATTCCGTAAGTTTCCAACATATTATAACTGCGCGCCGATTATTTGTCGGACTTTAAACACAGCTATCATTGGAACATTAAAAATTCCCTGTCCCTTCCCTAATTAAATCGATATCGATTTAATATTAAAATCACTGTAAAAACTTATTGCGAAAAATATTACCCCAGCCAGGGTTCGAACCTGGAATCTCCCGCATTCCGTTCGGGTGTCTTAACCAATTCGACTACCGGGGCATGTGGTAATATTTATCGCAATAAGTTTTTACAGTGATTTTAATATTAAATCGATATCGATTTAATTAGGGAAGGGACAGGGAATTTTTAATGTTCCAATGATAGCTGTGTTTAAAGTCCGACAAATAATCGGCGCGCAGTTATAATATGTTGGAAACTTACGGAATATAATTTAATCAGTTTGATTAAAAATACGCACTAAGTACCGCGTTTGACTCTCATGGCCAATTATATTGTATTTGAATTTTCGAGAGTCCTTAAGAATTTATTGTTTATTCACGTCGCCTGAGAAAGACGTTCAAATTATTATTATCTGGTTATTGCGATAAATATTACCACATGCCCCGGTAGTCGAATTGGTTAAGACACCCGAACGGAATGCGGGAGATTCCAGGTTCGAACCCTGGCTGGGGTAATATTTTTCGCAATAAGTTTTTACAGTGATTTTAATATTAAATCGATATCGATTTAATTAGGGAAGGGACAGGGAATTTTTAATGTTCCAATGATAGCTGTGTTTAAAGTCCGACAAATAATCGGCGCGCAGTTATAATATGTTGGAAACTTACGGAATATAATTTAATCAGTTTGATTAAAAATACGCACTAAGTACCGCGTTTGACTCTCATGGCCAATTATATTGTATTTGAATTTTCGAGAGTCCTTAAGAATTTATTGTTTAAATATTTATTTTACAGGACACTTGGCGTATAGATTTTAAATATTACACTCTTTCTTAAAAAAATGTTACTACATAGAAAAAAATAATTTTCTTGTTAAAAAATAAATGTTTACTTATAACAAGATATATGTGTTAAAGAGCATATAATTTTCAACTAAAAAAATTGTCATTTTAATTCTAGAAAACATTTTCTAAAATGTAATTTTTAAAGTGAAGAAAGTTAGATTTCTTATCTTGAAATAACAGTTTACTTTGTTTAATAAATAATATTCTGTATTTCATGAAATCTTTACTTAAATGTAGAAAATATAATGACTTAAAATAATTTATTTAATACAATACACATATTTACTTGGAATTAGATATTTTTATTTAAATAGAATAAATGTTTACTTCAATCAAAAAAAATAATTTTAAGTAAATGTATTTACTTCGTTAAAAAAATTTTTTCTCTCAGTGTACATGTCGTAATTAATATATCATGTATATTATATATCAATTATATAAAACACAATAATACATGAAACTTTATATAGAAAATTATTCAATCGCTATTACAATATTAGTTACTAATACAATATTAGTCATTTAGTACGAAAAGAGTACTAGTTTAAAATAAATAAAGTATAGCGTTTATTTTCTATAATTATTACACTATTTATTAATATTTTTTAGGTACAAACTTATATATAAACGTTTAGTAACATTTTTATATTTAGAACTTAAAATAAACTTTCGCTTATACTAAGAAAAAAATGTGCATGGAATATAATTTCTGTTATTAGACAAGAAATGTTTTCTATAAACCTTATAGTCTACGAGTATGTTTTGCTGTATTATGGCCCAATTGTTACTTTGTTTTACTTCAAACGATTGAAAATGATTACAATAACTAACATTTGAATATGTTTGACACAGAAAATAAACTTCTTTCAGAGAATTTACTAATATGTATATAATTTTTGCAAATAAAAAATTGAAGTTATTACTCATATTTATAATATTATTGATTGTGTAAAGTGTACCATTGATCCTCACTCATGAAACTAAATCATAATCATAAAACGACTCGGAAGGTAGAATCTGTTTAATTTTATCGAAATCTTTAACTAAAAATAATTTTGATTGTGTCGCTCTAATCACTTATAATGAGAAACCTTCGTCATTAATAAATCTATTACAAAGATACAATTGATGCCGAAGAGCAAAAGTATATATAGGATTGGTTCTTGCGTGATGTAACTACTTTACTATTATTCTTACACATTTTATGCTTGCCTTTAAAACGAATAGAAGACATATGCTTTAATGGACCAAATTTACGCATAAGCTGACCATTATGAAGTAAATTATGATGTTTTAATCTGAGTTTACCCTCAAAAAGCTCCAAGTATAATTTCAAATATTGAGAAAGGTGGATGAAAAAAATTCTATTATTTCGTCAGAAATAATTGTCGAATAAAACAATATTAGTGTTTTGATGCATCATGAGATACAGTTTCCATATCGGATTTCCTATAGGGACTAGATCACCAACAAAAATGACCAAATTATCAACAAGATAATGCATTTCCAAAGCAGTAAGAATAATTTTTTGATTTTTTATTGCTTTATGTTTAAAAATGGGAGTTACGTTTTTATCACAACTTGAACTGACAGTACAAATTCTTTCGTTTAACATTTGTATAGTAAAGAACTTATACTTATCAATAAGATTGCTCAAAACTTTAGCCATATCATACCGGCAAACGCCTTCGAGTATATCGTGCATAGGATCGACTGACGCGTTGCTATTATCACATGATATCCAAGGATATAATTAAAAATGCATTTTTCTGTTACTCCAAAAGAATGATTAGAAGCATGTTCTGAATAATTATCAATTGTCCTTAAAAGTTTGGAATTTTCTACTGTCATATGTTGTATCTGTTTTTTTTTAGTAGCTACATATATTCTATAACAATACGACTGATTAAAATTTTTACTAAATCCAAGAATAGTATTTAAACCTAGGTTATCCTCTGCTATGTAACATAATTTGAAAAAAATCTTTGTCTCTTTATTATTTTTATTTATGACAATCCCATGACTCACAAGCTCTCGAATTTTATTAACAACGTTAATAAAAATTTCTTATTGCCTTCCAATTTATGGCCCTCATATTTATGCAACTGGACTAAAAATATGTTTTCTAATTTACTCGCGTATTATGATGGCAAACATGGAATACAACAGTATACTGCTCCAAGTTTATTTTTACATTTTCGAGAACCCAACGGATTGTTGATTTCAAAATCATCAAAATAAATTACGAGAAAAAGAATATATTTACTTGTTTCGTTTAATGCAGATTTCCAAAATTGCCCTTGAAAAACTGACTGCAAGTTTTTACTTGGTCTACATTTAACAACAAATAAATCTATTGTATCGAGCACATTGGGGAGTTCCAAAAAACGTTTTAAAACAAATTTTAAAGGAATTAAACTTAATTTACCGTAATAAATTTTGTTTTGGGAAACTTTTCTGACTTTTTCGAAACTCAAATATGTTCGAACAATTATATTTTTAGGCAAAAAAGGACAATTTATTTGTTCTAAATAATTAAAAGTTTTGTCTCTGATTTAAGGAATGCTAAACCATTTTGTTATTATGTTTAATGAAATATTCAAATTATTGTTTGCACAACATTGCTGTAAAGCTTGTATACACGTTGCTAAATAAGTTTCACTTAGAGTTTTAATAATTTTAAGTATTGTTCCTCTACTTAATGTTAAGTCAGCATACATTTTTACTACAGTAGAAAGAGCTGATTTAAAAACAGTTGATTGGTAAACGTTAATGTTGAACTTTTTATTATTTAAAGAATCATTTGTTTCAATCACGTTATAAATTTGTTTTCATTCTTATTAGAATTGTTTGGATCAAAATGAGGAATAGTTGGTCGCATCAGAAAATTCAGAAGCGTTTGTAGCAAAACTGTATGAAGTTATACTTGGAGCTAATTTCGTTTCTGATATATAATGTTTATTGAGAACGTGTCTCCGTAAAGAGTAAACATTAGTAAACTGATCATTACAATTGTCAAACTTACACGTAACAGTAGAATTTAACATAAACTTATGTTTTAACCTTATGTGATGCATAACAAGGTTTATGGTTATAAATTGTTTTTCGCAAAAGAAACAATTTATTTTGAAAGAAATAATTAAAATCTTATTTTATAGTACTTTGAAATTAAGTATTAACTGTAATTGAAAGGAACTGTAAATTAGAAGAACTTTATGTAAAACAAAAGATTCGACATTAATCTGATAATTCGTTAGCAACAGAAGTACCTAACTACATACAGTAGAACTCCGATTTTCCGAACCAGGCGGGACCAAGGTGGTTCGGAAAATTTAATAGGTCGGATAATTAAATTTAATGCTTTTTCACATTGCGATAGGTCCAGAAATAGGTTCGCCTTGACTTCTCTTTTGCAAAAACCATAAATAGACAGAGTCTTCTAATTTCTTATCACTAGTTTTTTTCATAGTCTTCCTTCTTTTAGAACCATCTGTACTGTCTAACTTTGAAGCAAAATTAAGAATTTCACTTTTCCTCGCCTTTATTTCAGATATGGTTGCTTCACCAACATTAAAAATCTTAGCAAGTGATGCGCCGTGAACCCAATAACGGCAAATGAGTTGATGAAACGGCTAAATTACACAGAATCAATATAATAATAAAATGAAGTGAATAATAAAAATAACAAAATTAAGTGAATAAAATTGCTTACAATAATTTTGTGCGTTAACAAAGGTGGAAGAGTTATAATGGTATCTTCGCTTTAAGCACGTCGGAAAGATAAGACGGTGAGCGTTAGACTGACTTTGAAATATAAACAGTTATAATATA